>CM035443.1:10695772-10833272 GCA_020310875.1 Ceratopteris richardii
CATATCATGATTCATGGATGTGAACATCATGCCTTAGATACTAATGTTTTGCCATGAATCTCCAAAGAGCTTGATAGTGTGCAACAAAGAAACTCTCCCTGACATAATGATAATCCACCTCAATGTGCTTTGTGCAAGCATGGAACACAAGGTTCCTTACAACTACCAATGCGCTCTAACTGTCAGTAAAGATGATGCTGGCAAATGATTGACCAACACCCAAATCATCCAAAAGGTTTTTGAGCCACACACACACACACACATTCAACAGTCATTGTGAAAGCTGCCCTATACTTAGCCTCACAACTAGAAGTGGACACAGTAGGCTACTTCTTGCTCAACCAAGATATGCATGAGCTACCAAGCATGAAGCAAAAACCAATAGTGGACACACGAGTGTCATAGCAACCAACCCAATTAGATTCAGAAAAAGTATGTAAATCTTGCAGTAGTGATCCCCCCCTTAGGATTAAAACATTCCAAGTAATCAGGTACGAATCAAGTAGCAAAAGATGCACTTAAGCAACTGCCAATGTTTGACACCTGGGTAATGCATAAACCTACTCATCCAAGAGAGAGCAGTCTGAATATAAGGCCGTGTAACGCATAAGTAAATCAAGCATCCAACCATTTGCTAATACATAACAACATCAAATGCATCTATAGCATTATGAAGACTCAACCATAAACCTGTTTCCATAGGAGTGGAAGTAGGTTTGTAGTCTTCAAGGCCAAAATGCTGCAATAATGTGTCAATATATTTTGTTTCATGCAAAGCTATTCCACCACCTACCTGCATAAATTGAATGCTCAAATAATGATGTAAATGCCCCCAATTCGATTTCCCAAAAGAGACATGCAAATCAGCCTTAAAATCAGCAATATGCTTATCATTAGGACCAATGAGTAGCATGTCATCAATATATATAACAATGATTAGAAGCACATCATTTGCACGCTTAACATATAAGGTGCTCTTAGTTGGACTGCTCTCAAAACCATGTGCAATCAAGTAGGCATGTATATTTTCATAACAAGCATGTGGTGCTTTCTTCAAACCATATAATGCCTTTTTCAACATGCACACTTTGTTTTCATGCCCTTTCTACACATTCCAACCATGATGAGTTGCAAGTGCACACATGCTATGAATGGTGGTCATTTGGCAAGTGGGTGCAAAGGTCTCATCGAAATCAATGCCTCTTTCTTGAGCATAACCTTTTGCAACAAACCTAGCCTTATACCTATCAACTAATCCATTAGGTTTATGCTTGAACTTGTATACCCATTTAGTGCTAGTGGCCTTTTGCATGGAGGAAAATCACATAAAGACCAAGTACCATTCTTCATAATAGCATCATATTCTTATTGCATAGTAGACATCCAAATTTTTGAATTTTATGCTTCATCAAAAGAAACAGATTCGTTCTCATCACAAAGACTAGAGGCAACCATAGCATAGCAATCCGATGCAAAAGAAGAACTATGAGAGCCTGAATGAGTATGATATGATAGAGGTGCATCTAATTTGCTATCTCTCAAAGTCTTCACTAGCTATTTAGGCATAGTTTTTGCCTCCTCTATATCAGCCCTCTCATCAACAAGTGCATCATGTAAATTTGCATAAAAAATGGAATGATCTACATCATCATGTGAAACATGTAAAGGTTGAGAAATTACCTCATCTGGACAGCACTTGAACTTCCACCTATAAAAAGAGGAAGAAAAGTGTCATACATATCTTTGGAGCTAACCAATGTCTCCTTAGTACAGGAAAGTAATGGTTGAATTGCATCTTCCACAAAAACAACATCATGCCTAACCAAAATTAGTTTATTCTATGAATGATACACACGATAGCCTTTTCTTTCAACGGATACACCCATGCATGCATGGAAAAATCATCAATAAAAGTAATGAAGTAAAGTTAGTTCCCTAAAGAAGTTGTCTGCATAGTACCACACACATCACTGTAAACACGATGCAATTTTTGAGTAGCTCGTATGGGACCATCTTTTGGGAAGGAGGAACACAAAATTTTGCCCAAAATACAGTCTTCACAGACATGTTTACCAGGTGCCTCAAGTTTGGGTAGAGAGGAGAACATTTTAGATTTCTGCAGGTGTAGGAAACTAGCAAATTTTAGATGAACAAAGCATGCATGGCAAAGCTTTGAATCTAAGATAGCTTGAGAATCGTGAATGACATATGCTAAATCATTCACAAATTTTGCATATTCTATGAGCTTATACAGCCCACAACATAAAATGCTAGAAGTAATAGTAATCATGAATTGTACATATGTCATTAACAAATTTGACAACCAAGCTGATCTTGGCTAATGCTGAAATTGACAACATATTTTTTTTTATCCTTGTCACAAATAAAGCATCAAACAATGTGAAAGAACTACCATAGACAATAGTCCGAATGATGTTACCAACTCCCATTATAGGATAAGAGGAGTTGTTAGTGCATGTGATAGTATTCCATGTAGGGGCATGCTCAAGTGAATTGACGAAACTACACTATGAGGTAATATGTTTGGTTGCCCCACTGTGAAAGTACCAAACATTTGAGTCTATTGCACACATACTCTGTTCATGAGAAGATGGGTCATAACTACAAACAGTAGTAAAGGACCATTCTTAATTTTGCATAAGATTAACATACTCTATTTTAGGTGTAGAGGCCTATGCAACAATCATTCTAAACTCTTTCTTATTTGCCCCTTTTGTAGCTAGTTTTGGACAACTCTTTATGACATGATCGTTTTCTTTATAGTATTTGCAAAATTATTTCTTCTTTTTTGTTTTCTTCTCATCTTTGGCTTCCCTTTTTGACTATGGAGAATTAGCATATTTCTGCTCACTAGTAGATAAGCTCCATTTCCCTTTGCCCTTTTGACTAGCTAAGAAAGTTTGATCTAGAACACGCATAATGGACCTATTATGTCTAGACTAATCTTCCTCCAATAAAATAGAGACTAGATCCTCAAATTTTAAGGCATTTGGATTTCCTTTCATCCTCAACCAAAGAGTAGACACAAAATTCTTATATGAATCAAGAAGACCATTAAGAACAATCAGCACAAGTGAACTATCTAGGAAGACTTCATTTGTAGTGTTGGAGTTAGATGTCTGCGGAATAACACAAACAGCATAAGGAAGAAGAAGAAGCTTGGAGCACAACACACAATAATGAATGTATTACCACTAGAATGTACAAAAATAAGTAACCGGTTAGGGCTATAGACATATATACAAGGGGGAGAGGCCTCCTAAAGAGGGAAAAAGTGTCCGGTGGTCCTAGAGTGTTCACACACATCACTACCTAAATATATCAACAAATCCCCCTTGGGAGTGATGCGGTGAACAAGGAGTTGGCACTCATGTATCAGGAAGTGCCAAGCTATGTGGAATCAATTCACAAAAGGAAGTAAGCCCAAAGATTTGCGGAAAGCTTCAAACTTCTCCCTAGGCAAAGCCTTCGTGAAAAGGTCTGCAATATTCTCCTACGTGGGCACATATGCCAAGCTGATCTCCCCAGCAGTGAACCTCTCCCTGACATAATGATAATGCACCTCGATGTGCTTAGTGCAAGCAGGGAACACATGGTTCCTTGCAACTGCCAATGCGCTCTGACTATCAGTGGAGATGGTGGTGGCAGAAGACTGACCAACACCCAAATCAGCCATAAGGTGTCTAAGCCACACACACTCAACAGTCACTGTGAAAGTTGCCCTATACTCATCCTCACAACTAGATGTGGCCATAGTAGGCTGCTTCTTGCTTAGCCAAAATATGCATGACCTACCAAGCATGAAGCAAAAACCACTAGTGGACACACAATAGCTAGGGACCACTCAAGTAGCGAAAGATGCGCTTAACCGCCTACCAATGCTTGACACCTAGGCAATGCATAAACCTGCTCATTTGTGAGACAGCAAACTGGATATCTGGTCAAGTAATGCATAAGTAAATCAAGCATCCAACAGCCTGCTGATAGAAAACAACATTGAATGCATCTCAAGCATCGTGAAGACTCAATCATAAACCTGCTCCATAGGAGTGGCAATAGGTTTACAGTCGTCAAGGCCAAAATGCTGCAATAATGTGTCAATATATTTCGTCTGACACAAAGCCATTCCACCATCAATGTGCATAAATTGAATGCCCAAATAATGATACAAATGCCCCAAATCAGACATCTCAAATGAGGCATGTAAATCATCCTTGAAATCAGCTCATGAGGACTCATTGCCCAAAATACAGCCTTCACAGACATGTTTTTCGGGTGCCTCAATTTTGGGCAAAGAGGATACCATTTCAAATTTCTGCAAGCGTAGCAAACTAGCAAAATTTAGATGACCAAAGCGTGCATGCCAAAGCTTTGCATGTGACATAGCTTGAGAATCATGTACTAGACATCCCGAATCATTCACAGATCTTTCATAGTCTATGAGCTTATACAACCCATGACATAAAATGCCAGAAGCAATAATCATGTCACCATTTGACAGATCATGAACTGTACATCTGTCATCAACAGATTTCACAACCAAGCCAATCTTGGCTAATGTTGAAACTGATAACAGACCTTGATCTCTGGCACAAATAAAGCATCTAACAAGGTGAAAGAACTACCATCAGTAGTAGTCAAAATGATTTTACCAACTCCCATGACATGATAAGAGGATTTGTTAGCACATCTAACAGTATTCGCTGTAGGGGCAGGCTCAAGTGAAGTGAAGGAACTGCACTACAAGGTAGTATGTTTGTTGCCCCACTATCAAAATACCAAACATCTGAGTCTACTGCATACATACACTACTCATGAGAAGATGCGTCAACACTGCAAACAATAGTAAACGTCCACTCTTCATTTTGCACAAGATTAGCAGACTCTGTTTTTGGTGTAGAGGCCTCTGCAACAACCATTCCGGCCTCTTTCTTCTTTGCCTCTTTAGCATCCAATTTTGGACAGCTCTTAATGACATGATCAGTTGCTTCAAAGTATTTGCAAAACAATTTTTGCTTTTCTGATTTCTTCTCATCTTTCTCTTCCTTCTTTGAATGTGCAACATTTGTAGATTTATGCTTACTAGTAGAAGAGATCTATTTTCCTTTGCCCTTCTGACTAGCCAGGAAAGCTTGATCTGCAACATGTATAATGGACTTGTTTTGCCTAGACTGATCTTCCTACAACAGAATAGAAACTAACTCTTCAAATGATAGGGCATTTGGATTGCCTTTCATCATCAAACAAAGAGTAGAAGCAAAACTCTGATATGAGTTAGGAAGACCATTCAGAACGGTCCGCACAAGTGAACTATCCGGTATAACTTCATCAACAAAAATAAAAAATTCCTTCAAATCATTGAAATTTGTCAGAAAATTATCCATAGAATCACCTTCATTCATATGCTTACTCTCCAACTATTTTCGGAGGTAAGCAACATGATTCTCATTCCTAGCTTGGTACAATGTGGTAAGTGTATCCCAAGCATCCTTAGCTATTTTACAAGAGTGAATGTGAGGAATAATGGCACGTTTGACAGACAAGGCTATCAATGCATGTGCCTGAGCATCTCTACCATCCCAACGAATTTGTTATACAGTAGGTGCAGTAGAAACTGCAGAAGGAACAAGAATCTGAAGAATATCAGCATCTTCAATGCCACCACATCAGCTTCAAATACCTATATTTGTAGGTGTAATAGGATGTTTTTCAACACCCTGCTCAATGGTCCACAGTCTTTTTGCAACCAATACATGTCGCATCATATAAGCCCACAATGGGTAGTTGGTACCATCCAACTTATCCTCAACAACCAACATATGAAACACATCACTGCTTTGAGCCATGGCCATTGACTAAAATACCCTGATGCAGAAAAACAACTGTATTTGAAAAAGCTGAACAAAACTACCCTAACGAGTTCTAGTAGACATGTAGCAGACTTTGAGATTCTTATACTGGCGAACCGAAACTGGTATATATCTTTGGCACAAAAAGATGAAATAGCCTACACAAGCACTGCAATAGTGCGTTCGGAGGCCGAAACGAGCTCAAATTGCAATTTTGGCATCACACAACAAAGCTGTTTTGATCTTCTAATCACCGTGAGAATGCACACCAAATTTCATGCGATTCTAAGACTGTGATCGGAGGAGTTTCAATGATGCCCTAGATGAAGCAGTGACTTGCTCTGATACCAATTGTTGGAGTTAGACGTCTGTGGAAGCACGCAAACAGCACAAGGAACAAGAAGAAACTTGGAGCACAACACACAATACTGAATGTATTACCACTAGAATGTACAAAGATAAGTAAACCATTAGGGCTATAGGCATATATACAAGGGGGGGGGGGTGTTAGGCCGCCGGATGGGAATAATGTAATTTTATTTTCCATAGTTGCACGCACCGAAAGGGCGTAGCGAATAGTTGTACTTTTTTATCCATTAATGAAAGGGCATTACGGTGTTCTCGGGAGAGATAGATGGGCTCGCCAGACTGTCTGTCTGGGTGACCGTGCGGAGACACTGTGTTGCAGATTTGCAGATATCTTGAGTATTGTCATTCTATTCTTGTTGAATTGCAGTAATTCATTATTAACTCAGTAATGTTGTCTTAACATTAAGAGTTGTGCAACTATGTGATTGCTAATTCGCACGATAAGTTTAGTGTGTAAAGATAATCGTAATCGAAGAATCGTAACTATGCCGTGGAAGTTATTTCCTTGACGTACAGTTACTGCTTAGTTGAATAGTTACATTGGGAAAATTAAATAAAGGGCCTCTACACTGTTAGACCCCTATCCATCCCCAAGAACCCGAAATGAGATTAAAAGCGACTTGACCGAAGTGCTTTTAACACTGGCGCCGTCTGTGGAAAGATGGAAATTGGGAATGATTAGTAAGGGAAGAGTAGTATGCAAGGCAAGCAGTGGTGAATAGTAACCGCTAGTTGAAGAAGTGATATATGCCGGTTACTCATTCCGGCGAGTCCTATCCGAAGTATAGGAGAGATCAACATCCTTGGGCAGTTCCAAATTTATTAGGGACACCCCCAGGTAGTAGAAGTGCAGGCCAACTAAGTCCAGTTGCAAAAGGATCGGAGCCAGTCAGTAGTGAGTCCGGTACTAGTTCGGTGACACATGATGAGATTCCGGTGAATTCCGGTGTGAATCCGGTGCCTTTTGGAGAAGGTACAGTGACTTCTGAGTGTACAGAGACGTAGTGCGGAGTTAGTCCGACACTATCTGGTCAGAATTCGACCATTTTCGGTGATAAAGTTGTGTTACCAAGTGAGACCATTTCTGGTGAAAGGGTAACCTGGTTCGGTGAAGGTTCAACAAGTTCCGGTGGAAGTTCGGTACCATTTGGTGGGAATTTGACATTTTTCGATGACAGTGCGGTGCTGCTCGGTGGACCCTTATTATGTTCACCACTTTTTTGGGCAAGCATACCTAATTTCGATACCAAAGCTGCGGACAAGCTATTTGATTTAGAGATAAGTAAGAGATTCAACGACATTTTTGAACCGGAAAGTGAGTCGGCTGATAATACAGATTCTAAAGGACAAGAGACACCCTCTTAATATACAGATAACAACAATACTACCCACAATAGCACCATGAGTGGTTCACAGTCACAGCAGCAAACACTCCCACAACCACAACCACAGTTCCAGCAGCAGCAAAAGCAGCAACCACACCCAATCATTCCATCTTGACCGATTCCAACTGGAGTGACATATACAAAATTCGGTGGATTTCGGAGAGATGACCCCGACGCACATGTTCACACATTCGAGATTAGTTATGCCGTGTTGAATCATCCATCGGATCTGGCATACAAGGCCATTGTATTTCATGCCACATTGGTTAATGAAGTAGCCATGTGGTTGACTGAATATGATATTAATCATTTCGGTAACTATGATGAGGTGAGAGACGCGTTCTTACAGAGGTTTCGTTTGAAGAAGAACCCTGCAAAAATCTTTGATTATTTGCAGAACAATCGACAAAAACCACACCAGAGTGTTCAGGAGTATGCGACATTGTTCAGGACTCATTTGCGACAGCTGCCTCCGGCACACACCAATCTGCTCGATGATGTCATAACACAATGGCTCATTAACGAACTGAATCCATAGTTAAGACAAATCATGATCATTCGCTGTGTGGGAGGAATGACATTGGACGCAGTAATTGCGATGGCCTTACAGTTGGAGCACAAAGTTGGAGGATTTACGGAGGACCTGGAATGGTTGAAAGCAAGTAAGAATGTAGCTGATGATTCATCCAAACAGGTGTATTGTACTAAGTGTAAAAATCCAGGTCATACCAGTTCTACATGTGCTCTCAACCAGATGTATTGTGCCATCTGTAACACAACAGGACATTCAACAGAAACCTGTGCATATAATGCAAAGGTGTAGAGTAGAGCGGCCGTAAACGCTATAATCCAGGAACTAGGTCAGCCAGTAACCCATTATGTGCTGACTGTGTTTCCTGATCCCATTCCGGTAACACAGGTCCCTCTGCCATAGGCAAGATCGAATGAACAAAATTCTGCCCCAAAAACATTAGAATCACCACCAGAATCAGTGATAACCACAGCCCAAACAGATCAGGTATGGGATGTCCTATCGAAGGCTTCAATCACACTCCCTTTGGGACAGTTGCTTGCTTTAGTCTTGGGTGTAAGACAACAATTTCAACAGCAGGTTAGTCCCGGATCTTCATGTACTCCGGCGATCGCGACCATACAACCAGAGATGGATTCTACGGTGGATCATTCAGTCCCATTGATCACCATCTGGTATAAAAACCAGAAGATTACCCAAGTTTTAATTGATGGTGGGTCTGGTGGGAATATTGCAACAGTTGCACTCTGCAAGAAATTGGGTTGGACCCAAATTGAACCCATACAATTTTTTGTGCGAATGGCAGACCAGTCTCGAGTCCATCCGGGAGTCCGTAATATCCCTATTACCCTGCAGGGAACCACATTTAAAATGAATTTTGTAGTCCTAGACTTACCAGAATCCAGCCTCGACTACAACTTACTCTTCGGTCGACCATGGTTAAAGAAAGCCAAAGTTGTACAGGATTGGTCATCTCAAGAGTTAATTTTCAAAGCCAATCACCGGAAATACGTAGTTGCACTAGATGTTATGCAACCCTGTGATTTACACGCACGGCCATATGTAGCAGAGCCAGTACATATGTTGGATGGGCTATCTGATGATGAGAAGGAGGCTTTCCTTAAGACCAATAAGGACCTTATCCCATTAGGTTTACAAGCGGTAGCACATACCTGGAGTCCGGAAGCTTGTTCGGTCATCCCAATGACCGGAGAAGCAGAAGCAGATGATGGTATACCTATGGATGAAGCAACTTTACAACAACTGTTGTAGCCAGCTGATGATTTGGTAAAGCCCCGGCAGTGCTACGTATCGGAAGATCAATTGGTAACGTACAACTTGGGAGACATGGTTAACCCAAGGCCTGTAAAAATCAAGGCAGGATTAGCAGCAAAATTCCAAAATGATTTGGTACAACTTCTTCGTGAATTCTCAGATGTTTTCGCTTGGGACTATAGAGACATGAAGGGCCTTGACCCAAGGATTTATCAACATAGAGTGGTACTCAAACCGGATGCGAAACCCATTAAACAACCTAGTTATAGGATGAATCCTAATTATGCAGCACAGGTGAAGGCTGAACTTGATCGTTTATTGAAGGTGGGATTTATTGTGCCAATTGAGCATGCTGACTGGATATCTCCAATAGTAATTATCCCGAAGAAAAATAAACAGTTGCGTATCTGTGTCGACTATCGAAAACTTAACGGAGCCACTGTACCGGATCCATTCCCCTCCCCTTTCTAGATACAATGCTTGACAGGGTAGTAGGACACGAAATGTATTCTTTTCTGGATGGCTACAGTGGATATAATTAAGTGAGGGTGGCAGAACAAGATATACCGAAGACAGCATTCATCACTAATTGGGGTGTTTATGCTTGTACCGTAATGTGGTTCGATTTATGGAATGCCCCGAGTACATTCCAAAGATGTATGCAGGAAGTCTTTTCCCCTTACTTGACCACGTTTATGCAAGTATATTTGGATGATTTTTCCTTATTTGGAGCCACTTTAGCGCACCTGTATCATTTACGGTGCTGCTTTGAAAAATGCTGAGAGTATCAATTATGCTTGAATCCTACCAAATCATTTTTTGTGGTCTCTTGTGGTAAACTGCTTGGTCATATCATTTCTAAACATGGAATACAGGTAGATCCGGATAAAGGAGCCGTCCTGTTGGAGGCACCAGTCCCTAGAGACGCCGAAAGAAGTTATGCATTTTCTTGGCCAAATCTGATGGCATGGCAGACATTTACGGTGGTTAGCTCATTTAGCGACACCACTTAATCGGCTTATGAAGCGCTCCGCGGAAGTACAAATGGAACTCCAGAGTGCCAAAGTGCATTTGATTGGTTGAAGGTCTTATTGACGCAGGCACCAATCCTGCAACCACTTGATTGGGAACGACCGTTCCATGTCTTCGTGGATGTGTCAGATATTGCGATTGGTAGTGTCCTCATGCAACAAATTGACAAATGGTTTCGGCATGTGTACTATGCGAGCCGTCGATTAGCTCCTACGGAGAAGAATTACTCTGTGACAGAACGAGAATGTCTTGGATTAGTATACTCTGTTAAGAAATTTTGGCATTACTTCCTGGGCCGTCAATTTACTTTCCATGTGGATCATGCTGCACTGGTTTACTTGGTTCGGAAGCAACATTTAGGTGGTAGATTGGCTAGATGGGTTTTACTATTACAGGAGTTCGATTATGACGGTATTCATCGACCCGGCACAGCACATGCCTTGGCGGATTTTCTCTCTGGACTGGATTCCGGTGAGTCTCCGGTAGGGGTTGATGACACTACACCGGCAATTTATGTTATCGAGACAACTTTTGAAGACTCTGCAGAACCTCCTGCTGCTACTACATACTATGATACGTTACTAACTTTCCTCACTAACGGTTGTCTTCCTTCTAATACTCCCCCTTCTCTGCGCCAAAAAATTGTAGTCTACAGTTGCCGATTCTGGTTGATTGTGGGTCAACTGTATTACATAGATCATATTGGTGTTTTACTTAGATGCATTCCTCCACATGAAGCGGAATCAGTTATTACTATGGCTCATTCATTACCCTATGGAGGGCACTTCGCATCTGATCTTACTCACCGGAAAATTCTGCAAAGTGGGCTATGGTGGCCTACAATGTACAGAGATGTGGTTCACTTTGTGCACCAGTGTGATGCATGTCAATGGTCTAGATAGCCTTTGCAGCGACACTTCTTTCCTCTTCAACCTGTCTTACCTTTGGAACCCTTTTAGAAGTGGGGTCTAGATTTTATTGGCCCAATAACGCCACCAGCGATCCTCACCAACAATCGATACATATTGACTTGTACAGATTATGCCACTAGATGGGCGGAATCTTGGTCTTTACAGTCTGCAGCTGTTTCGGTGGCCAAATGTTTGATGAAGGATGTCTTCCCTCGATATGGACTACCTTTGGAAATAGTGACTGACCAAGCAACACATTTTGCAAACAACTTAATGCAAGTACTGACTCAAACTTTTTAGATTATGCATAAATTCAGCTCACCGTACTATCCACGTGCTAATGGTCTGGCTGAAAGTACCAATAAGACTCTGTTGAATATGCTCCACAAATTGAGTTTGGAATGTCCGGAATGTTGGGATCAATTCGTACCTGCAGTATTATGGGCATACTGGACCACGTACAAAGTGGCAACCGGAACAACTCCGTTTAAGCTTGCTTACGGTATAGAAGCTATTGCGCCAATGGAAGTCGTGATACTGAGTCTGCGTGTTGCCTTAGCTCAGAAATTGCTACCGGAAGAATCTTTGCCATTTCGGTTGGATAAAAATGCTCAGATCATTGGATGAACACCGCTGGGAAAGCTTCATGACTCTCCACGAAGTTCAGCTCCGTCAAGCCCAAACTCATGACCGCTTCCTAAAAACCCTTGTCTTTACGGTTGACCAACTTGTTTTATTTTATAATGCTAAAGCCAATCGTGCTGCTGGGAAATTTAAATTACGGTGGTTCGGTCCATACCGGATTGCTGAACAAGTGGGACGAGCAACTTTTTGATTGGCGACCTTAATAGGTGTTCTCTTACCAAAAGTGATTAATGGTTCTAAGCTTCACCCATATCACCAGCCGTCTGATAACCGCTGACGTGTACTTAGTCTTTTTCGCGTGTCACTTGTTTTCTTTTTATCCCCGTATTTCGGTTGACCACTCACCGTCATCTCCTCATTTTGGTATCTAACTATGATTAATCGCCGCCCGGTGTTACTGTTTCTGATCATGCATGCATGCCATAATCATGAAGGATATCTCGCCAATACTGCACGATGATTAGGGTTTTTGCAACCTAATGTTGTCCGTGCTCTTACTTAATCGTGTTCTTTCCACTGATAATCGCTATTGTGTTTGTGTGATTGTGTGCTCTGTGTATTCTGTATTCTCGTGTTTACTTGTGTGCCATGGAAGCACTCGCGAATGTCGCAACCTTCCGTGCAGGCCTCACTCTAGAAGTGAGTGAGTATTTGCGCACCCGTGGTCTGTTGGCCTTCGTTGAATTGCCTTGGCATTGAGTGGAGTGTCATCCATTCCATGCGCATATCATTTCTGCCATCATCGCCACACCTGCTACAGAGCAGTGTTGGCCCATTGCTTGTTTACCATCTCGTGAAATCATTACTTTAGCAACGTTTGCTGAAGCTTTTTGACTCCCTCGGGAAGGATGGAGAATGGTCCACTTCTTTCTGTGGCCACCATGCAAGAATTGTTCCCTCGGCACTCATCTAATGAGAATGCCATTTTGTGTAGACCTGAACCAAAGCATACAGCTCTGTAGTTTTTGGTAGCCACCCTGAATTTACAGAAACGCAGATATGGTATTGCTCGCCCATTCTATTCGATGATAGATACAGCTTCCCGTGAGTTAGTAAACTTCACATCCTTCTATTTCCGGTGCATTCACCGTGAATGTGTAGCGGTTATTAAACAAGTCACTAAGGGTGACCTTCCTCGTTCCCGTCTACCTCACATCCTCACCTTCCTCTTTTCGGCGATCCTAGCTGCGCAACCTCCTCCCACTGCTCCCTTCTTGTTACATGAAGAATCTACTCAAATGCTCGAGGACGCGGATGATGACGATGAAGATCTGCTTCAACTCGTTCGTCAAAAACACCGATGTGTTAGCCCCTCTGAAAGTCAGGTGCAGGGATCCACTGCGGGTCATGAAAACTGAAGTCTTTCATGACACTGCCACATCTCTTCATGTTGAATCATCAGTTCCTTCTTCTCCGCTCAACCAGCAGGAAAAAGGTGCACACCTGGAAGAATCTAAAGAAGTTTCTTCTCGGGCGGATTCTCATCAGTAGGATGCAGAAACTGTGAACGAAATTGTTGTTGAAATCATCACCGAAGTGATTGCCATTGCTGAGGCCGTGATCGACAAGGTTGGGGTGACAACTCAAAATACAACCGGAATGATCCTGATATCGAATACCCTTATCCCCCTTCCTCCACCAATTAGCCCCGTTGAGCCCATTGTTCTCGATGCACCCACTCCTCCATCCTCTTCTCCCAACTACTCTCCACCACCCTCCCCTCATATGTTCTCAGCCTCTTCATCCCAACCACTTCCTGTTCTTCCTCCTCCGACTCCGATGTTTAATGAACTGGAATCTATGGGTCGCCTCCTGATCCAATTTTCCCACCAATTACCTCTTCAAATGAAGCTGGCAACTGAGGATATCCGGCAGGAATTGCAAGGCAAAGTAGACTTGCTGGAAGCCAACATTGCTCCATTGCAGGAAGAAGCAAATGCGGTCAAGGCAGAGAACCATGCCCTGCAGGTTCAACTGCAACAACTTCAAGATCAATTAAAGGAAAGGGATAACCTGCTTGCTCAGGCGACACCGAAATCATTACTCTGAAGCAAGAACTTACAGACAAGACAAATGCCATGACTGCTTTAGGAAATGAGCTTCATAGTACAAGGGATACCCTCAGTGTGTTAGAAGAAGCTTCACAATCACTTGCGGCCAATGTGCTTAAAGCAGAAGCCGAGTTACATAATGTCACTGAAAGATTGTTTCAGAGAGATCAAGAGTTCTCAGAGGAGATCGCTAAGTATCTATGGCTAAAGAGGGAGATGGAAGGAATCATGAAAGAAAGGGATGCGTATTACAAAACCATCCAATATCAAGCTCAGGAGTTAGAACGCAGAGAAAAGCAGTTAGGCGCTCAAGCAAAAAGATTGTCCAGAGTTGATGCTCAAATTGCTGATATGAGGTTGAGTAGAGATGTGGCCATCGCCAATGAATTCTATTTACAAGAAGCCTTTTTGCAGACGCAGACCGATGCACTGATGAGTCAAGTTATTGCGGCAAGTTCAGTCAGAACAGACGCACATCTGGTGGAGCCAGAAACTTTGAAGATTATGCTGGATTCCCTGAAACATAAGATCACCCACACATTTAAATTAGCTCAAACACTATACATGCAAGGCATCGTTGATGAGCCTTAATTCTATTTTTCTTTGCGGGTTCGAGTCCACCGTGCATGCCAGTGTTAGGTTGCCGGATGGGAATAATGTAATTTTATTTTCCATAGTTGCACGCACCGAAAGGGTGTAGGAAATAGTTGTACCTTTTTATCCATTAATGAAAGGGCATTACGGTGTTCTCGAGAGAGAGACGGGTTCGCCAGACTGTCTGTCTGGGTGACCGTGCGGAGACATTGTGTTGCAAATTTGCAGATATCTTGAGTACTGTCATTCTTTTCTTGTTGAATTGCAATAATTCATTATTAACTCAGTAATGTTGTCTTAACATTAAGAGTTGTGCGACTGTGTGATTTCTAATTCGTGCGATAAGTTTACTGTGTAAAGATAACCGTAATCGAAGAATTGTATTTGCACCGTGGAAGTTGTTGCCTTGACATATAGTTACTGTTTAGTTGAATAGTTACATTGGGAAAATTAAATAAAGGGCCTCTACACTGTTAGACCCCTATCCATCCCCAAGAATCCGAATTGAGATTAAAAGCGACTTGACCGAAGTGCTTTTAACAGAGGGAAAAAAGTGCCCCGATGGTCCTAGAGTGTTCACACATATCACTACCTAACTATATCGACATGTAGAACTAAACTGCTCTTTTAGATCTTTGATCTTTATCAAAAAGCTGTCCATAGAATCTCCTTCATTCATATGCTCACTCTCCAACTGTTTTTAGGGGTAAACAACACAAGCCTCATTTCTTTTCTAGTATAAAGTGGTAAGTGTGTCTCAATCCTCCTCTACTATTTTGCAAAGTGAATGTGAGGGATAATGGCACGTTTGACAAACAAAGCTATCAATGTGTGTTCCTGAGCATCCCTTCCATCCCAATGAAGTTTCTCTATAGTAGGTGTAGTAGGAACCGCAATAGGAACAGGAACCTGAAGATCATTATCTTCAACGCCATATGCATCACCTTCAATAATTGTATTCACAAGTGTAATAGGGTTTTTTTCAATACCCTGCACAATATTCCACATTCCTTTTGAGACCAATACATGATGCATCATGTATGGCCATAATGGGTAATTGGTACCATCCTACTTGTCCTCAACAACTAACATGCACAATACATCATTGCTTTTGGCCATGGCCACTAGCTAAAATAGCATGATGCAAAAAAATTATCGTATCTCAAAAAGTTGAACAAAACTGCCCTATGGAGCTCTACTAAACCTATAGCACACTTTGAGGCACTTGTATTGGTGAACTGAAATTTGTATATATGTTTGGCACAAAAGGACAAAATTGCCTGCATAGATGCTATGATAGTGCATTCAAAGGGCAAAACAAGCTCAAATTGAAATTTCAACACCACAAAGTGAAGATGTTTTGAACTGCTAATCGCTTTGAGTATGCTCGATTCTAAGACTATGATTGGAGGGGTGTCGACGATGCCCTAGATGAAGGGTCGACCTTCTCTAATACCAATTGTTGGAGTTTGAGGTCTGCAGAAGCACATGAACAACACAAGAAAAGCTTGAAGAACGACACACAATATTGAATGTATTAACAAGTGAATGTACGAAGATAAGTCACCCATTAGGGTTATAGGCATATGTACATGCCGAGGGAAAAAAACCTCCTAAAGAGGGAAGAAAGTGCCTCGGCGGTCCTAAGTGTGTTCACGCACATCACTACCAAAATATATCAACACTGCATATGCATATACACTCATCCTCTAGCCTCCACAGACACACACACACACTCACACCCACTTGCACTCTCCCTACCCCTCATACATAATCACACACTTATCCTAATCTTCTCACACACACATGTGCTCTATTTGAAACTCTATCTCTCTCTCTCTCTCTCCCACACACTCTTTCTCTCTTTTTAAACTCCTCTTTCTCCATCTTTCTATCTCTATCTATACCTTTATCTCTCTCCCCCTCTCTCTCCATCCCAAATAGCTTCATGTCAACTCTCTCTATCACTATGTCTTATGCCATGGGACATTAATCCATCTCTCCATCTCTCTCTCTCTCACACCTCTATCTATCTATCTATCTATCTATCTATCTATCTATCTATCTATCTATCTATCTATCTATCTATCTATCTATCTATCTATCTATCTATCTATCTATCTATCTATCTATCTATCTATCTATCTATCTATCTATCTATCTATCTATCTATCTATCTATCTATCTATCTATCTATCTATCTATCTATCTATCTATCTATCTATCTGTCTGTCTATCTATCTATCTGTCTATCTATCTATCTATCTGTCTATCTGTCTATCTGTCTATCTATCTATCTATCTATCTATATATATATCTATCTATCTATCTATCTATCTATCTATCTATCTATCTATCTATCTATCTATCTATCTATCTATCTATCTATCTATCTATCTATCTATCTATCTATCTATCTATCTATCTATCTATCTATCTATCTATCTATCTATCTATCTATCTATCTATCTATCTATCTATCTATCTATCTATCTATCTATCTATCTATCTATCTGTCTATCTGTCTGTCTATCTGTCTATCTGTCTATCTGTCTATCTGTCTATCTGTCTATCTGTCTATCTGTCTATCTGTCTATCTGTCTATCTATCTATCTATATATCTATCTATCTATCTATCTATCTATCTATCTATCTATCTATCTATCTATCTATCTATCTATCTATCTATCTATCTATCTATCTATCTATCTATCTATCTATCTTTAAGTCTCTCTCTCTCTCTCATACACTTGCAAATTGAAACACCTACATCATTTCTAGGTTTCATACTTGAAAAATAAGAAGCTAAATGAATTAATCAATTAACACACACATACTTACACACACGCACACACATACATACATACTCACACACACACATATGTTGGAGCAAGACAATCAACAATTGATGATTATATGAAGCTTAGGAGTGAAGACTTGAAGAAAAGATTGAAGCCTAAGAGCATGAAGTGAAGTAGAGGTTCAGAAAGAGATGGTCTATATACACATGTATATTAGCTTTATAAATACTTCACAAATACTTGAAGTAATGACTAATCCACACTTAAAAGTATATATATGCACTTGTATATAGTCGTGATATATATGAGAGATAAAGTATAGATGATATAGTGAGGAGTAGATCATAATTTGAATAAGAATTATCCATCAGATGTAAGATGAGTTGAATAGAAGAAGTTTTCTGAGAATGCTGCATTGATCTTCTCTCCATGTCTCCTTCTATGCTTGATCATTTAAAAAATCCTTTTGTATGTGTCTAAGTTCATAGTTAATGCATCTATGGTCAAGTTTTGAGAGTCCAATTGCAAACAAGCTAAGAGAATTGTGAGTAGGAACAATTGTATGTGTAAATGTATTAAGTGATTTTTGAAATAGGTGCGAACTCGATGGTCAATGATTTGATTAGATCTCAGTGTAGAGTGTAAAGTTTTACACAAATTAGGACTCAAAATCTAAGTTGCAAGGTAATCCATCTATGTCTAAAAGCATTTGATTAAATAGGTTGTAGATTGAGAGAACCAAGTAGTTAAAGTTGCATATGTAAAAGTCGCCTCCAGAGAAAGCCTATTTCAGACATAGGTTTACTTATTGAAGTAAATCTGAAGTTTATAAGTTCTTTTGAAATAACTTTCACTTGTAATAGTTGTGCAAACATTAGACGAATGTTGTGACAAAGTTTCATAGAAAACTTTAACCATTTCATCAGTCAATGAAAGAGTTTTGTGAAGCAGACTTTCTTGAGTGAAGTTATAACTCACAGAAGTGATAGAGATTCATAATTTGGTAAAGACTTCCAAAATTGATGAAGGTTTCTTGCTATTCTTGATATAGAGGTGTTCCAAATTCAAGTGTAGCTTGTCTTTTGGAGATTAATCATCTCCATCAGTGGTATCAGAGTAGAAACTAATAAAGTTGAAGGGAAGAAGGACCTCGACTGTTGCAGACATACATAATTCAACTTCTGAAGATTCAAAAGGAAAAAGGTTGAAGGAAAGGCTAAAGGAAGACACATGACAGTAGTCAAAAGGATCAAAAGGAGTAAATTTTGAAGCAAAGGTAAATACATTACTCATAAGGATTGAAGATTTGATAATACAGGTAAAGAAAGAATGGGAGACAAACTCCAAATTGAGAAGTTGGATAGAGAGAACTATCCAGCTTGGTCTATGAGGATGGAAGCTTATCTTATGAGCAAAGATCTGATGGGATACATCACAGGAGAAGAAGAGAAGATAGTTTTTAAAGATCCTAGTGTTCCAACTAGGGAGGAGCTTGCCGATTTAAAGATTTGGATGAAGAAGGATGCTCAAGCAAGGAGCATTATCTACATGGCAGTAAATGATTACTTGCTTCCTCATATCAGAGGACTTGAAAGTGCAAGTGATATATGGAGTGCTTTGGAGGAGCATTTTTAGAATACAACCAAGTCAAGGAAAGCATCACTATGGGTAGAGTTTACCATATTCAAGAAGAAGGCTTCACAATCAATATATGATTATGTGACAAAGATGAAAGACATTGTTGATTATTTAGGTGCAGTTGATGAAGACATTGAAGAAGATAAATTGATAAGACAAATTCTCATAGGTATAAGAGGAGATGAGAAGTGGAAGCCTTTCATATTGTCAACAAAACTGTTATTGAATCGTTTTACTCCTGATTTGAATCAATTGCTAGGACATATGCTAACTTTTGAGAAGTTGATAAGAATACAAGTCATGCAATATATTCTAAGGATAAGAAGAAACCTGTCAAAGGAAAGCAACAATCAGTTGAAGATGAAGGTACTTCAAGCCAAGCAAACTTTTGAAGAGGAAGAGGAAGTGGCAGAAGTAGAGGTAGAGGTAGAAACAACAAGGATAATGTCAAAGCTTGCTGGATAGGTGGTAAGACCAATCAGATAGGATTAAGGATGGCAAAGCAACAATGGGGTGATAGGGATGGACATAAAGGCGAGGATTCAATGGCATTCCAGAAGGAATCCACTGAAGCACCTTCGACCGCACCGGGAAAAACCAGCCTAGACATCTCGTTTACGCCTGAGGAGCTCTTGCGACTAGAAGCTGAGATCAAATGGTTAACACAGGTTTCAATCATTTGTCGCATCGTCGGCTCTAGACCAAACAGAGGGGAACTGAGGGACTTACTCTACAGACGCTTGCAACTAGAAGCAACAACGATCAAAGATGTACAACCGTTAGGGAAAGGGTACTACCAGATAGAGTTTAACAGAGAGGAAACGGTTGGCTTCTTGCTCACTCAGAATCCCTTAGACCTGAGGGGGGCAAGAGCCTTCTTCTCCCCATGGCACAGTGGATTTAATGCAGCGGAAGCAACAAGAAATGGGGAGAAAATATTCAAAATCACTGCGGTCTTCCCACACCTGCCAAAATAATACATGGATCTCCTACCCAGTATAGGAGCAAAGTTGGGGATACAACTTGAAACAGAGGACATGATGGCATCACATCTGGCTAGATCCAATGGCATGCCGTCAGTGAAGCTCCTTGTCTCCGAAATCAAAGACCTGCCAGAGATCCTACACCTACCTATTCCGAGAGGAGGAAGAAGGGATCAGATAGTAGAATATATGGGCCTACCAAATCAGTGCTTTGAGTGTAGGCAGGTAGGGCACATAGCAAGAGATTGTCCCAAGAGACAACATGGGAATCTCCAGCAGCAAAAGGAAAAAGAGAAAACAGATAAAACCCAAAAAAATGAAGCTGGATCCTCCCATCTAGGGAAGCACGGGGAAAAGCAACAGGATTTGCAACTAGGGCATGGCACATTGCAGCAGGGAGAATCCAATGATTCCCACGGTTGGCAACAGGTATGGAAGAAAAAAAGTTCAACAGTAGATGTTAACAGGGGAAAAATGTCGATGATAGAAGAAACGCTGAACCTGTCCAATCGATATGATGCTCTTAACAATCTGAGGGAGGAGCAACAAACAGGGAATGAAACTCAAGCCCCTCAAGCCCCTACAGAAGCAACAGATCACTGTAGTAAGAATACAGAAAAATCCAGTGAGATTCTAAATGAGCAAAGATCAGAGTCACAAGCAACTGTGGAAAAGACACGGGATGTTCAAGTAGATTCTCAAAATCAAAGGATGGGTAAGGAAGCTAATAATCAATAGATGGTGATTTTTAGAGATAAACCAGCCCCCAATCAAGTGCTACAAGGTAAAAGGCCTCTAGAATCAGGAAAGGAGAAAAAAAAAGAAGAAGCAGTAGCAAACTTAGTCAACATCAGAACAATTAGAGTGGATGCAAAAGAAAACAAACCAGACAACTTCAATATTATGGACACATCAGCTCTGGTTCCTTTTGCTGTGTCAAGACTGATAGATGCTAAATAACCTCACGAACCTGCACCCATCAGAATGCACGTGCTTCTTCTGGAAGGCAATAAACTCATCCTTCCAGAATCCCCATGGGGATACTCATTTCCATTGTGTGAGATCTGGGGGGCTGATTCGGAAGAGCAAGTGATACAATTGATTGGAAGCCAAATACTATTCTTTTCTCAATATATGGAGGATAAGCGACTATATGATTTTATTGCTAATTCGTGGCACAAGGCAGAGGTCTCATTCATCGAAGAAGGGGACCACGCAGGGGTCAAACATGTGGTGATCTCTATGTTAAATTGTGGCATAAAAGCGTCAGGCTATCTATACATACACGATGAGAGTCTAGCAGAAGCATATATAATGGCTAAAAGCCATCATCATTGGCGCTTTATAAAGGAAAAAATAAAAGGCCTCACAACAACGTAGCTTTCAGAGAATGATCAAGAAGGAGATGGAACAGAGACTTCACCACAAATTGAGCCAAATTTGAAAATGAGAAAGATGTCCCCGGATGCAGGGGGTATATCCTCGGAAACAATCTTTAAACTCCTCAACCTATGATAGTTGCAACATGGAATGTCAGAGGTTTAGGAGGCACACACTGGAAAAGGAAAAGAGGTAGACTTAGGCAAGAGTTAAGCAAGTATGTTATAGATGGACAAATTGATTTTCTACTATTGCAAGAGCACAGGTTAAGCAAGGAAAGAATAGCAGAATACGACAATCTACTGCAAGGAAACTGGGAGGTATACTGGGGTAATGGGTACGGACAAGAAGAAAATGGGGGCGGCATATGTGTTGCAATCAGAGGAATATGGAGACAACACGTAGTGGAAGACAAGATCATAGTCCAGGGCAGAGCTCAATACGTGATTCTGGAGAAGGAAAATGTTAGGTGGGGTATAGTAAATATATACGCTCCTAAACAAGAAGCAGAGAGAGCCCCTTTTTGGCGAGAGCTCTACTCATGCCTCCCTAACTCAGTGGAACATTGGATAGTTGGAGGTGACTTCAACATGGTAGAAAGCCTGGATGATAGGAGAGGGGGCAACCCGACCTCAATTCATGGTCATGAGCTTGCAACATGGGAGCTCCTAATGTTCAAATTGAGAGTAGCTGATGCATGGCACATGAGAAATTTCAGTAGAAGCTACCCTTCCAAGGAATTCTCAAGAATGAACAGACGCAGGGGAGTGAGACAGGAATGCGTAGAAGAACAAGAGGATGAACTACAAGCATCTGACGTAAGTGGTAGAGGGAACAACAAGACAATTGAATCAAGGCTAGATAGAATCTATTTAAGCGACCACTTTGCAAACAAACGGGGGAACATGAGAATACAGCCAGGTACCACTCTATCTGACCACACACCAGTGGTCCTGAAAATAGATCCAACCACGCGAAGGGAAAGAGCGACACTGTTGTGAATTCCAGAGAGCATGTTTACAGACGAAGCACTACAGGAGAAGGTTCAACAGATTTGGGAACCACACGAGTATGGAGAGCGCGCACCAGCCAAAAGGGTCGCGGCCGTGCTGCAGGAGACATCGAAGCTTTTTAGAGAGAAAGCTATGGAAAAAGAGAGGAAAATAGCATAAAAAGAAAAAAAACTTAAGGAGGTCTCTAATAGCACTCAAGAGATTGCAAGAGAAGTTTCCAAGTTGCAGATGGGTGGAGAACTTATTGATTCAAGCACATCAGCACGTAATTGAGCTAGAAACGAAGAGGGATGAGTTTTGCCTTCACAAGTAGAGAGCGCACTGGACTCAAACGGGAGACCGCTGCAATGGCGAATTCTTCACAATAGTCAAACAGAAAAAGTCTCATGCAGGAGTGCGACAATTAAAGAAGCCAGACGGATCCATCACCAATGATCCAGAGGAGATGAGACAGGTGGCTACTGCCTTTTATAAAGAACTTCTATCTTTAGAAGAGGTCGGCATCAATTCAACCTCTAGTAACAGATGATATGAGAAAGGTGCTTGACGCTCCACTGACAATAGCAGAACTTGCAGAAGCACTACATGCTCTACCCAAACAGAGCTGCCCAAGGGGGGACGGACTATCCACCATTTTCTTTATTAACAACTGGGAAGTCATTAAGAAACCCCTATGTGAAGCATTTCAGGACATAATGGACAGTGGCAGAATGCCAGAGACATTCAATGAGGGGCTCATCTACCTAATTCCCAAAGGAGAAGGGCCCTCAGATGAGATTCAAAAGTGGAGGCCTATAACCTTACTCAACACAGTATACAAGATTTTAGCTAAAGCAATGAGTCTCAGAATACAACCTTTCTTAACCTCTCTCATTCACGATTCCCAAACAGGCTTTATCAAGGAAAGGTCCATTTTGGATAACGTATGCACATTTTGGGAGGCAACATCACTAGCGGTCAAATCAAAGCAAAATTTGGCGATCCTACTACTAGATTTTGAGAAGGCATATGATCGTGTGGAGTTGGGATTTCTACAAGAAACACTCAGACAATTTGGCTTCTATAGGGCTTGGGTGGAGAGCATAGCATCACTATATCGTAACGCAACGAATGGGGTGCTAATAGTAGGCGATAAAGGCCCAATATTCTATCTGACTCGATCAATAAGGCAAGGGTGCCCCCTTGCCCCCTTCTTATTTCTATTTTTTGCAGAAGCTATGAGCAAATACATCACCAAGAGTACATATGGAAAAAAGGGGATCTCTATCCCACACACAAGAGTGGAGCTAATGGAAGCGGAATTTGCAGATGAAACAGGTTTATATTTAGAAGGTAGCCTTGAAAACCTTCAAAAGGTGGAAAAAACAATTGATGAGTTCTATAATGCCTCAAGAGCTCGCATCAATTGGAACAAAACGGTTGGTTTCTAGGTGAGTCAGGTAGACCCACCGCAATGGCCCCCAGACCCTGGTTTCAAATGGATACCTAAGGGTGTAGCAATACGCTACCTTGGGTGTCAGGTGGGGCTGGATCTTGCTCCAGAGCAAGAAATTGCACCATTACTAATAAAGATGAGGAAGAAAATCTTATATTGGAGTTCTCCCAGATTATCATTAGCAAGCAGGATAGTGATAGCCAACCATGTATTACTCTCTAGTATGTGGCTATGTCTTGCTGGAACTTCTCAAAATCATGCATGGAACAAATACAGAGGCTTATAAGAAACTTCCTCTGGGCGGGCAACACAGGTGAAGTAATGCAGGCCAAGGTAGCATGGGAAATGATTACAATGCCTAAATTGAGTGGTGGATTAGGTATTATAGACCCAGTAGAATAGATCAAGGCTCTTCTTGCAAAACTGGTAGTTAGGAGTCTCATGCCAGGCGAAGAGGCATGGAAGAAGCTATTGTGCAATTGGATGACACTATGTGCCCCAACAGTGGGTCGTCCATGGCAAGGTAACATAAGGTGGTTTTTTAATAAAGAGCTTAATCTTTTCTGTGTGCGAGGATGGGAAAATAACTTCATCAATGGAGTATGGAGGGCCTGGAAGATGATAAGGAAAGGTCTGCGCAAAGCCCAGCCAAAGCACGAGGAGGAACTACAACGATAGCCCATAGTCTGGAACGAGCTCTTCACCACACAAAGCAGCAAGATGCTGGGAGCGTGAACCCGTCTGGCATGGGGCATGTTTGCGGCTTGGCCAGGTCGTTCCTATGCTACCTGGTCCAATTTCGCCAGTGGGCCGGCATGCAATCAAGACGACATCCTTTCAAAGCTCAGGGGTGGGAGGCAGATGGGGCTTGATGTGCAAGAGGCCCTTGCAAATTCCTCTACAATCTCGGTCAGCGCAAGCGAAGCGCAAGGATGGTTTGGGGAGTATGGAAATGCAGGGGAGTTAAAGTATATTTGGCATAGGGATGAAACAGGATAGAGTAAGTGCTTCAAGGTAAATGAGGAAGGTTGGGGGACGGTTTAAATGAAGCAGTGGCATAGGGCGAACTCCATCGTACAAGAATGGTCACGCTAAGTGGGAAAGTCTGGAGTTTAGATCCACCAGCGAACAAGATTGAGGCACAGACAAGGATCTGGGCATATGGGAAGAAGCCCCTGGCCCGCCTGCAATGGGACCCCAGTGAGTATGTGTGGGAAGATGAGCACAACAATGCAGGTGGGGGCAAGCATTCGTTTTTCCAATACACTATACAGATGGGACGCAGATTGCAGTGCAATCAAGTGGGGCATACACCCTCTGCAGCAATAAACTGGGAAGCGAATGGAATTCATGGAGAATTCATCCATGAATACTGGCGGAGAATTTGGAAGGGACCGCAAGCAAGAAAGGTAACTGCCTTCCAATGGCAGATAGCACACAAAGGGAGTAAGGTGGGAGCATGGCTATTTGACAATCGTCACTGTGCCCGTTGCGGTCATGAACTGGAAACAATACAACACTGCATGTGGGAATGCAAATATGCACAGGAAGTGTGGAAGCGAATCCTCATACTCCTTTCACATGCAAATATCAAACTACTGGTGGCATGGGGATCGGAAGCGTGGGCATCCCTATCGTCGGAGGCAATACTATATGAAAGCTCTAGAGATAGCAAGGCATTAAGCACCCACAGAGGCGTAGTCTCTAGCCTTCCACTGCATCCATTTTCATGTCAGAGTTACAAAGAGGAGGTAGCGGTGTGGTGGGAACTACTCAATAAAGGAGATTCAACTGCAACAATATTATAGCGGATGGAATTTCACAGAATATGGAGGAATGGCCCCTTCTATGAGTTGTCCACCATGACACCTAAGTGGAATTATTTACCACCACGTTACCTCTTTACCCCTCCCCGTTAGCGTAGCCTAAGATTAGTGAGCTCAGAGAGGGTACATACCAAACCTTTCTCCATTGAATTCCGATGTACATAAGCGAAAGGCCACATTCGTTGTAGCCCATTGGGCATTTTTTCACTATAACTAATGAAAGGATAAATTTTATATTAAAAAAAAGGTGGTAAGACCAATCCTCTATCTCATGAATGTTGGCATAATAATCAAAGCAATGGTAACTTTAATCAAAATTTTAATCAAAGAGGAAGAAGTGGAAAAAATCAGAGAGGCAATTACAGAGGTAGAGGTGGTAGGAGTTTCTTTGGAAGAAATGGAGGAAGAAACTTCCAAAACCAATCCTACAACAAAACTTACTACAATTATGCTTTAGATCAGAAAGAAGATTCAACTCTTATTATGAATGCAACATGTGAAGCTTCAAATGAAGACTTAAGGGTATTCTACATTGACTCAAGGTGTAGCAATCACCTGAGTGGAAACGTTGCTTCGATGATGATTTGGATCATAAGGAAATCAATCATACAGTTCAAACAGGTGACAATACAAAGCATAAGGTAAAGTCAATTGGATCAGTGAAGGCTAAAGATGGAAGTACTCTTTTGAGTAAGGTTTTGTATGTTCCTAAAATTCTAAAGAATTTGATTAGTGTAGGACAAATTGTAGAAAAAGGATATGAAGTGAGATTTACTAATGATGGAGTTTATGTTGAAGACCCTAGCTAAGGGTATAAGAAAATTGTTATAGGAAAGAAAGAAGGAAGGCTCTTCACATTGAGGATACAAGGTAATGTTGGACATGCCATGTTTACATATGGAGAGAAAAAGGTGTATGAGTTGGACCTTTGGCATAAGAGGCTTGGACACTTCAATGAAAGAGGTATTAAAGAAATGGTTAACAATGGTTCAGTGCTTGGATTACCCAATGTGGCAGGTCAACACATGACATATAGATGTGAAGCATGTCAATTAGATAAGGTTCACAAACATTCATACAATAAGCAAGGTTTCATGTATTCAGAAAGACTTGAATTGGTGCATACAAATGTGTGGGGTCCCTCAAAGGACTTTAGCATAAATGGGTCGAGATATTATGTCATTTATGTTGATGATGCTACTAGGTGGATCACTATTTATGTGATCAAAGACAAGTCAAAAGTGTTTAGTACATTTAAACACTATCATGCATATGCGAAAAGAATTACAGGACAAAAATTGAAGAGGTTAAGATCAGATGGAGGGGAAGAGTATTTCTCAAATGAATTCAGTGATTATTTGTGGAATGCAGGTATAAAGAGAGAAGTTACTTGCAGGTACTCTCCTCAACAAAATGGTGTAGCAGAAAGGATGAATAGAACTCTTGTTGAGTTTGCAAGGTCAATGATGAAAGAGAAGAATTGCCCTAGTTATTTATGGGCTGAGGCTATAAATATAGCTACATACTTGGTTAATAGGCTACCATGTAAAGCTTTGTAGGGCATGACATCATATGAAGCTTGGTGGGGTAAGAGACCTACAGTAGTCCATTGTAAAGTATTTGGTTGCTTAGATTATGCTTATGTTCCTTCTGAATTAAGGCATAAATTGGAACCAAAGGCTGAAAAATATGTGTTCATTGGTTATGATGATATTAAAGATGAAATACAAAAGTAAAATCTATTTTTGAACCAAAATGTTGAAACCATGATGTGGGAAAATACTTTTAATAAATAGCTTAACAGCATGAGGTATATACAAGCTCTTTTTACATGAAATGAAATATATGCAAAATTAATAAACCTATCAACAATTGTCCAAATCATGTCATTATGAGATGAAGTCATAGGAAGACCATTATTAAAATCCATAGAAATATGTTCCCATGGTTCATTGGGAATGGGTATTGGCATTAAGAATACATATGCTTTACCATGATGTTGTTTAGCATGCTGACACACAATGCATTGGGAAACATAATGTGCAATATTTTTTTCCATATGTAGCAAAAATAAGAAATCTTTATAAGCATATGTTGTGCATTGTATGAATCTATGTCCCATATAAGTTGGTTCATGCATTTCCTTCATAACAAAATCTATAAAAGCATGAGCAGTGCATAGTTTATGTTGAAAATACAAAAAAAAACATTATGAAATGTATAATGTTCATCAGTCAAAGATGCAAAATTGTTGAAATCATTCCATCCACGTGAAAAATGCAAATCCTAAGAATAAGTAGGAATCGTTTCATGAAATGAATGAATATGGATGCCAAAAATATTATTGACAAAAAGAGAATGTAATTGCAATGATGGAAACGACTAAGAGCATCCACTACAATATTAGCTTTACCATGTTGATATTGATTCAGAGGCTAAAAGTCCATTTGATATGACAAACCAATGGTTGATTTAATAAATGTTTAAAAGCTTGCTAGTATGTTTTAAGTAAAACCTCAGAACCCATAAGGTAGTGTTTCCAAATCTTTAATGATGGAATTTAATCCCTCAGATTTGCACACTAGAAGTGAAATGAACCCAATACCTAGGTCCCTTCATACACCTTTTCTTATATCCTATAGCCAAAATCTGTTTCAACTACCTTACATTGATCCAAATCACCTAAGGTTTTAACCACACATATCTTTCCAACAAGCTATAGAACACCTCAAATGGATCTATCTAGGATAGTCAACAACTCTATACAAAACAAACTATGTAGAGATGTAGGATATGCAAAAATTAGGGTTACACAGATACATCAATTTCTCTACACATAAAATTGATTTCAAGAATCCCTCTTAAGCAAAGTAAGAAACATATATAAGCTACAAAATGCACTTTAAATCTCTTGAATTGGATATGTACATAAGGAGTTACAACTGTTATAAGCAGACTATGTCTATACCTACAAGAGACTAGAGGGAGTGTGGGCTTGATAACTCCTCCTTGCTCCTCCTCTGTGCATGTAACACCCTCCTCTGTGTTTTTCGTAGCTTGGACAACTACGTTTCACCTCCTTGAGCCTTGTATGACCCTCTCCTTGAGCCTTCTTGAGTATATGTCTATTGATCTTCAATGACCTACAAGACTTCCATGCATTTGATCTCTCTTCACCTCCTTTTATCACTTTTGGATGCCTCTCTCGACCTTTCCACCGCCTTAGGACTACCTTGCCCAACCTTTCCTGACCTTGCCCGACCTTGAGGCTTCCCTAAGTGATCTAAGTCATGATTTTTTTCCATATTAAGGGCTTTTGACCCCTTTATCCACCTAAAGCTTGCATAGTTCACACTTTCAACACTCCCCCTCAAGCTTAAAGTGGTAATGTCTACATCAAGTAAGCTCATAGCTTTTGAAAACTTTTTTAACTTGGTCATGTCCATGCTTTTGGTGAAGATATTTGTAACTTTGTCCTTTGTAGCTACAAAATGAAAATTAAGTCCCCACTTGCAACCTTTTCCCTCACATAATGGTAATGCACCTCAATGTGCTTGCTCCTTGCATGATACATGGAATTGTTAACAAGATGTAGGCTTGACATGTTATCTCCATAAATTGGAATTGGTCCAAGTTGTATACCAAGATATTTAAAGAGATTCTTAAGCCACATTACTTCACATATAGTGAGGGTTAAAGCTCTATATTCAGCCTCTATTGAACTCAATGCAACTATGGACTGTTTTTTGCTCATCCATGAAATTACTTTTGTACCTAGCATGAAAACATAGCCAAAATTTGACCTTCTATCATCAACACTCCCTGCCCAATCTGCATCACTCCATGCTCTTACTTGAAGTTCTTCATGAGCACAATTCAAGCCTTGTGACTGTAGCATAGGTCAATGATCCCACAATGATCTTGTATAGTGTAAGGTCTTCTAGCTTCTTACCATCTTCCTTGCTTAACTTGACATTTGAATCCATACATTGAGTTATTGGTTTGCAATCTATCACGCCAAACCTAAACAACACATCAAGAAGATACTTCTTTTGAGCGAGATACATACCTTCTTTCCCGTAGACCACCTCAATGCTAAGAAAGTACTTAAGCACACCTAAATATGAAATTTTGAACTCTCTTCCAAGCTTCTCTTTGATGGTCCTTATCCCTACATCATCATCACCTATCAGAACAAGATCATCTACATATATGCATATCAAACCTATCTTGTCATTTTTTTCTTCATATACAAGGATGGATCTGCATCACTTGTAGAAAAACCACATCTCTTCAAGAAGTCCACTAGCCTCTGATTCCAAGCCCTTGGGGCTTTCTTTAGGCCATACAAGGCTTTCTTCAGCTTGCAAACATAGGTAGGATGCTCTGGATCTACATACCCTTGAGGTTGTTCCATGAACACCTCTTCTTGTAACTCGCTGTCGGGATGAAATCCAGGAGGGAAGTGTGCCTGTTTTTTTCAAAGTTGATTGATTTTATGAGTTTTGTGTGGTGTTTTCACTGAGAAAGTGGTAAAAGTTGTACATGTTTTGGCCGATTTAATTGACTGTGAGATGCAGAACCATGTGATTTCTATAAATAGTCCATGAAACTAAGTCTAGCCCCATGGAAACCCTAGGTTAGAACCTTAGTTTTATCATTTACCTTAAGTCTAGCCTTTGAAATTTATTTAATTTGTGTAAAAAGTGCGAAAGCAAACCTTAATTTAAGAAAAATAAAAAGAGAAAAAGAAAAAGAACCAAAAATAGAAAGAAAAGAATTGCAAAAAAAAAAGAAGAAAAATCAAAAATAGAAAAAAGAGGTGGCATTTTCCAAAATTAGCAAATGGACATGGAAGGTGATTTGGAAATAGAAAGTTAGATAAGGAGGTTAGAAGATTCTAGAGAAGTCTTAGCTAGGGGGAGGCCTATAAATAGGTGCCTTGGACTCATTTGTTTCTCCCCGTGGACTATCCTTGCTGATCTTCCCTCCAGGTATGCTTCCTGTCTATTTCCATTCATCCATGTTTTCATGTTCTTGCTCATGCTCTTCATTATCATCCCCATGAGAGAGAGACTAAGAGGGAAGAGTTTTCACTTGCCATAAGTCCATTTTTTTCTCTTTTGTGTGTGGTTATTCCCTGAGAGTTGTAGTTTCATCTTTTTCATTACATGAAATTAGCTTTGGATCAATAAGATACAGAGATGTGATGAGCGGTGATTGGCTGCCATCATGGCTACGGGATGATAATTTTATCACAGAAAGAGAGAACCTCTCTCTACCCTCAACAGTTCACATATGACAGTAAATATGATTTTAAAATATGATATGGAAGGCGATTAAGTTTACAAGGTGACACATAATAGAAAGCCACGAAAGATAGCGCTGCTGTGGCGGCGTCAGAATCTCCGGAGGAGAGAGAGAGGGGATCGCGCGTGGGTCTGGTGGCACTAGATGAGGAAACAGAGGTTGTTGTTACTAGTTAGACGGAGAAATTTCCGAAAGAGATATGGTAGGCTGGGAACTCGGCTGCTGCTTGTCCATGGATGCTGGGTCTGACTAAGTCAGAAAGAGAGATGGTCGGTGGCGGTGACTGAGGCCGGTCGAGAGAGCAGCGCGTGGATGCACGGAGAGAGAGAGAGAGGATTGTATCACGTGTTGTGGCACTGCACGATGTGGAGAGAGGAAAAGACAGAGAGAGAGAGAGAGAGCGTGGGGATTGGTTGCCTTGTTGATATGAAAAGCAGAAGAGAGAGATGAGATGGCCTACGCATCGATAGAGAGAGAGGGACGCTGTGTAGTCGGACGCTGTTGAGCCACTTGGAAAGAGAGAAATACATGTTGATAGAGAGGAGAGAGGCTGACGACGACGCGCTGCTGCAAATCCATCCAGAGAGAGAGTGGAGAGAGAGTCTTGCACGCTGATGTATTGGCAGATAAACCATGGATGGTGGCTACAGATGCGTTGCCGAAAGATACGAAGAGAGATATTGCTTGTTGCATACAGCACAGAGAACAGGCGGCTCGTGCTTGCTACGTGTCAGAGAGTGTGGCGGCTGGTCTTGTGGGTACACTGTCGGAACACACAGAGTTCCACTGATGGCGGTGGCGCAGATGGATTCACGGAGAGATTCGAGAGATAGGAGACGACTGTCGCTGACGCCTACAGATAATTTCTGCATCGCGCACCTAGTGGTGACACATAGAGAGAGCTTGGGACTCGGGAGTGGGAGATACTCGTGGCAAGGACCGGCAGCGCTACGAGTCTCATAGAGAGAAAATGTGATGAATCACTGTTGATGATGCGCTGCAGAATCTGTGTTGTGGAGAGGGAGAAACGGACGAAGAAACGGAGAGAGGGATTGAATGGGTACGCTGTTGGCTGCTATGTCGCCACGTAGAGAAGGTCGGTGTACTAGCTGTTGTGTGCTACGCAGTAGAGTAAAACCACCAAGGATGCACGATTCATATGCTGAAGATCTACAAGCAGTCTTCGGGAAAACTTGAAACTTCAATCAGATAGAATTCCTCTTTCATGAAGTTTGAAAGGGCAAAGGGTCTTTTGAACAGGCGTCTACCTTCTTCTCAAAAATTGAAGCGGAAGAGTTTCTATTTAATCAGAAATCAATAGAAGGCTTCCACTTTCGTCCATTTTCAAAAGGCATAACGCTAAAATAATGGAGTCTTTAAGAAACTATAAATACAAAGGGAAAACAAAGATACCAGCAAGGTATACATCTTATGTGTGACATCTTACACACACATGGATTAATTGAAATGAAAATAAAATAGGCAATCACATGCCAATACATATTCACATGCATGGGCAACCAAAGTAAAAAGACAATCACATATGCATAACACACATAGCTACATACAACATACATATAGACATATTTAGACAATCACATCCCCTGCATGAAAATCCACATGCATATGTTTCAACACATACACAAGAAACTCATATAGATAACTACATGAACATATATGTATGCATATACAATTTAAAATGCATGATGAGACAACCATAATATATATATATATATATATATATATATATATATATATATATATATATATATATATATATATATATATATATATATATATATCACATGCAAATACATAGACACTCACATGCACACAAAAGAACATAAGATATCACTTGTACATCATATATTTAAGAGAACAACAATACATACATATATATATATATGTATGCACAAAGAGACATATTCACATACATGTATAAGCACAAGCACAGTACATAGAATGACACATGTCCATATGTATCCACCCACATGAAAATCAACCACATAAATATACGCACATACAATACACATACATAGACGATCAATTTTAAGAAATTGGAACAAAAGTTATTGGCATAAGTGAATGGCTGTTACACATTTTTTTTCTTTGCCAACATCCAAAGGAACTCTTCTTCATACATTGGCTGCCATTTTGCACATCAAAAGCTGAATGTCAAGCTCTTCTCCATACATGGGATTTTGCTCTACACATCAAAAGGTGAATGACAAGGAATGCCGCATCAAGTGGATTCAAAGAAGCTGGATGACTGAAGAAAGAAGATGGATGACTGAAGAAAGAAGATGGATGACTGAAGAAAATAAAAGAATGATAATCAGGGAAAATATTAGGGGTGAAAATTAGCCCAATGGCGAATTTAAATGAAAATAAGAAAAAAATATCTATATTTAGATAATTTCTGAAACACAAAAATAGCCCTAAAGTTTTCAAAACCCTAGTTGCAATGGTCTGTACATTCGCCATAAGATAGATTTTTGTGGAGAAACTATGTCGTCTGTTTCACCATAGCGTAGATTCTGGTGTGGAGTCTTTGTCGTCTGTTTCGCCTCTTTTATATTTGGATTGCCGTTGTCCTCATGCAAACCACCTTCGCCAAATCAACATGTGTCTTGGATGAGTTTCTTTCTCAAGCTTTACGAATCAACACTCCAACGAATGCCCACAAGGTACTATGAACCATGAGAGAGAGAGAGAGAGAGAGATAGAGAGATAGTCTTTGCGATGTGAATTTTAGATATGAAGGATGAACTAATGTTCATGCATTCATTTATGTGATTTGCAAAAGTCCTTTGATTTCGTAAATCCTTGCCGGAGCTCAATGACAAGCTAGAGTTTGCAGAAGCGGAGTACTTCATAAGGACAATCTTTCAGATTATTTAGTGGGATGCATTGGGGTTTTTCATGTGCCTGCTCCAAATTATGTCATCAGCGGCACCGGAGACTATCTTGTAAGCAAGGGCCTCTCTAATCTATCTGTCCATGCATGTTATCTATGTGTTTGCGTTTACACACTTTTTTCATGGTTTTGCAGTCACTATTGGATGCCTCTGAAGCTTTACACATGCATACCATGCGTATGGGTGACCTTTCATGCATGTTGCATCTTCAAAGGGAGTCGATCCACAAGTACTTATTGGTTGACCGTATTAAGCCCGATCCATTATTTACAAGATCTGGATTTCATCGTATAATTTATTAATGATTTGGTGATTCTGTCATACGTGAGTTGTTACTTGTGCATATCCTTTAACAGATGTGCATCTTGAAGATGGGATGTTCGCTCTTGTTTTTACTCTAAATGAGGTGACCTTAGAGCGAGAACTATGTTTGACAACTTTCTGGGCATGCTTGCAGGTAGAACATATTGATACAAAAGTGAGTGGCATGCTCAATATTTTTGAGGCATGTGCAAGCATTTCCACTATTTGTAAGCTTGTGCTCACATCTTGCTTATCCTCTGTACTTTGGAATATACAATAATACTCATCAGGATATTCAATAATACTCAGCATAGGCTTTCCTAGATGAAAGAAACTGGAATGATGTTCAGTTTTGTAGGAAGCAAAAGGTACACTATAGTAGCTGGAGGTCCTTATTATGTTGAAAATCGCTATGTATTGTATGTAAGTGCAATCTTATTATTTCTATTCTATAGATGTGGGTTGCCTTATCCAAGGCCCATTTTGAAAGAGCTATGGTTACTTGCTAGGGATAGGGGCCTAGATTTAGTTGTTGTGAATTATGTTATAGTTGTTGGACTAGGCATTTGCTGGGTGCAAAAATTCTAGTATGCCACATCAAAGTGGGATTTTTGCATATGTACATATGGAAGACCTTGCAGCTGTTCATGTGTTACAATTTGAGCTGGATGAGGCTACAGGCCTGTACATTTGCTTTTAGAAGCTTTTCAACAAGGTGGATATCTTGGAGCTTCAAGTACTTGTATCTGAATCATCCAATTGATAAGATGTATGTGCTTTTGGCGTAACATCATCTTTTGTTCAGCATTTGTTTTTTGGATCTCTAAAATATCTTTTTGCTTAATATAAGAAAGGACTCCATCAGAGAAACTTATGGTCTTTATTGCCATAATTTATACTTTCATTTTAGATGTAATTTTTTATGAGCAAAGCATTGTCTTATGGCAGCAATGTCTATATTGTGTTTATTTTTTCGTTGTAACATGTATCATATTTTCATTTGGTCACGAAGTTGTTAGCTTGGATTTGTTTCATGTGCTTGCACTTGATACTAGACTGCATGTGAACCTTGGTACAACCATGGTTGTGTTAAACATTGTTGATCACTCTACAGTGAAATAGAAGGTCAAAAACCTTGTCCACTCAAGGCCATGAGTGAATTGAGTAATCAAATCTTGCATGAGCAAAGTCACATAGAAACATCCTTGATGAGGACAACCTTGGGAAGGTTGGAGATAACGTGGTTGCAAATTCAATCCCAAGAAATTCAAACTGGTCTTATGAGTTTGAGATAACATCATTTGGTACTCTTATGTGCCACAGTCACATTGAGTAAAAAAAGATGGTTTTTGAAGAAAATATTTTCTTGTGGAATCTACAAGGTCTTCGGAGGCCATTAACTGTTTCTTTACATGAGAATCTCAATGTCAAAAATGTGCCACAAGACTGGATGGTTGAATCTGGGAGCACAACGTTTGACTCTTAAGAGTCACCTTTTAAGTCCTCAAGGTTCTCTGTACATATATGCTTTGAAATTCCACTATTAGTCATTTATTGTTTACAGTAGAAAGAGTCAGATAAATTGGAGAATGTGAGTCCTTCATCTATTTCCATTTCAGACATACGAAATACTCCCTAACTAACTCAACTACAAATCATGGATATTTTAGATTCTTCTAAAAGGGCCTTCAAAGGAGTATTCTGGTTATGTATTGCAATCTAGAAGGATATGTATTCTGGTTAATTGTTATTGCAATCTCTTGTCCGACCATATTCTAATCCTAGGTTTCTAAAATAGTTGAAATTGCTATGTTGACTTTAGGAATGGTTGTGTTTCCAAAGTTTTGTTTAGATATGAAGATGGCTGTGTTTTTCAAGTAAGGATATGTATTTTTCTCATTTACAGAAATTGCACACTACTTGCAATACTGAAGAGAGTATATTTTGTGGTAATTTTAGTTCTATTTGGTTTTGGACATTATCTGTATCACATTCAATGGTATTTCACTAATGAATGAGTTGACAAATGATATATTCTCCATGATCGTTAGTGTTTTATTTACATAATTGGAATGTTGACTGCATACATGTTCTCTGAATCCAAAGTATGTTACTCCATCTCATGCAAGTTTGACACACGTATAGACACATGTAGTTTTTTCTTTTTGATTTTCAAAAAGATGCACCATTCTGCTATTGAACATGCCATTTCAGTTTTGTTCAAGTTGAGAACCCTTCATGGTAATTACAACAATACAAGTCAATGTAGAAGATAGATGTCTTCGGTAATGTGTAGCATAGTCTATCTACATGTAAACTCAAACAAGTATCAGCTCTATTCATCAATAGACTACTAAACATGAGTTAAAGTGTCTCAATTCATCTGCTTGGAATCTTCACAGAATAAGTGGATGTGCTAAACAAACCCTATTCATAGGGTTATAGGCCAAAATTTTTATTTGATTTTTGTATTTTTTTCTATTAGTCTATATATTTGAAATTTTGTCGAGTCCTTTGAGTCTCCAGGTTATGATAAATTGGTAGTGATCCAAATGGCCCACATGATCTCACTTCTCTACACGTTAGAATGAGGTTATGGAATGTGCATGAAAGAGTATGTGAATGTGTGTGATTGTTTTTTGTGTATTCTGTATTATGCGTGTGCACCATGCATGTATGTGTGTGTAGATATGCATATGAAGTAGTGATTTGGCATAACGATTGGTATCAAAAGTTTCTATATTTTAAAGAGGTTATTATATAAATTCACCTAAAATTTTATATTTCAAATATAAGTTATTAATAAAATTCGCCAACTTTTTTATATTTCAATAGAAATTACTATCAAAATTCGCCAAAATATTTATATTGATAATATAAGATACTAAGAGAAATTCGCCCATATTTATATACTTTTGAGTGAGGGGGGTGGTCTTATTTTTTACCCTGATGATAATACGAGCTCATAAAGTAGCACTTTCATGAAAGGTTAAAGTCGAATAGAAAAGATACTTGAACATGGAGGACCTCTTGCATACAAAAATGGGATGACTGATGTTATGGTCGAATTTCACACTTCACAACAACAATAGAAATGTTTAGCCAGTAGCATGCTTTGCAATCTTAGCTCTTGAAGCCAATATCAAGAAAAGGACGAGCAGTGCTTGCACACTCATCAACACACACATAAATACAACATTACATATTTCCTTTTTTTCTCTCTTTCACACTATTAAAAAAACTCATAATTTCAACCTCCTACCACTAAAGCTATTCCCTATATAGCATGTCAAGGACATCATGTGCTTCAGTAGGAATTTTCTAATGATTGGACTTCTATCAAGACGTGCATCTCTCTCGTTTACAAGTTAGCATAGAAATATTCAAAATAAGATTAAAAAACAAAACTTTGAAGTGATGAAGACAAGTGTGTATTTGTGGACATAATTTCAGAAACAACTTTATAAATATTTAAGCAATCAACATATTAAAAAGCAAAGACATACCTGAAGCCTTCCTGTCATTCCAAAAAATCTTCTTCCATCCAAGCCCTTTTCGAGCTCCACGAAGCTCGGGATCCACCAAATGTTCAACAAATGCTAGGTTCTCTGTTTCAAGAACAATAGAATGAGCATCATGCTCTTCCATCTTCATTTCAAGGGTTTTGGCTGCCTCCAACTCCATGTATGTAGCTTCTATTTTCCCTTCCTAACACAAAGCAAGAGCTTCCCTCATATGTGCAAGAACCTCCATTGATGAGGTATGTTATTTTCCTTTAATGATTTCTTCATGTTCTTCAAGATGGATTGTTGCAGCCAACTCTGATAGCTCATTTTTTGTCTTCTCCTTTAAGATGCTGCTCACTTGCTCTTCCAAGAAATGAGCATTCCCCATGGTCCATAAAGTAGAATATCACCTTCATCTCCCATGCTAATTACCTTTGCTTCCTTCCACTCCAGTTATCTCCTCTCTGTATCACTCCCATACTCTGAATTTGGAAATGAACTGTGAAGTTGATCATAATTTTTCCCTTCTTGGTCTCCTTCATATAGAAGCATAGCCACCCCAACAACCAAAATGAAGCATAAGGAGGAAAAATACATATCTACCTTTCACATCACATCCTCTCTTCCTTTGAGCAGCTGCCCCCCAAAGTGGTATCTTCCTCTTTCCATACTTGTCATTCCCAAGGCCTGAATCCTTTCCCTCTTCACATGGATGCACAAGATATATCTTCCACTTTCACATGGCTTCCATATATCTAAAAATGCCATACATGGCAAGAAAGAAAAACAAAGACCATTACAAGTATGAACAAATCAGGTCAAGATCCAGCCATATCCAAAGTCATTACTATGAATATATATCTGTAGTTATGTGTGTTAATTACTGAGAACAAGAACCAGAGACTAGTCACTATACATGAACAAAACATGTCTTTAAAAAAATGTAAAATTCTGGAAATCATACATTAAAAGTGCATATTGAAATTCCTGAAGAGTTATCACAATCAAGTTTCAGCTTTAAAACACTTCTTTTAGAGGCCAAAAGTTTAAAGAAAATCAAACAGTTAAACTTTCAATACCAAATTAGAGGCAAGACAATTTCATTCGAAAGCCCAAAGCTAAAGTTAAAAGACCTTCTACAACTATATGTCAAATATGAGAATGTATATACCTGCTAGATTTGATGAGCTAAGAGTGATCGCAATAACCCTGCTGTTGCTACAACTAACTCCTTCAAGTGAGGTGCTGGATGGATCATTACAAGGTTTTGTAAATGATGAATGGTTCTAGTTCCTAAGAATTTGGTTCACTTCCCCAGCTTCTAGGGCAACCTTGACACTGATAAGGTAGTCTGTGCTGTTGTCTTCTACTTCTACTTGAAAGACAGCAGACAAGCACAATAGAAGCAGGACAGAGGGAACTTGCACCAAAATGTTGACCATTCGAGCATCCACCTAAGACTGTACTAAACAAAAAATGCTACAACACACATCCAAATATGTGCATGCTTATGCAACATAGATTTACACACTCCTACTTAAGGATATACACATGTAGATATTCACATACAAGAACATTCATATACACAAACACATTGTATTATTTACATTAAAACACATTATTTACATACACAAGCACAAAGATTCACATACATATATTCATAAAGAAAACACAAATTTATATGTACACTTCCACATATGCTATTATGTATGTATATTTGCACATGCACACACAACCATACAAATGCTACAGTCATATATTTGCACAGAAACGCATTCACCAAACTACACATCCATGCAAATATGACCATATATGTAACACACAATAAACACAAAACAACACATATAAAATAAAAAAAGACACATTTAACCACTATTATGATTCATAACCAATCCCACATATAAAAATGCTTGAAAATAAAAAATAGAGAAAGCTAACTACAAAGAGATTCCGATAAGAACTTTGAGATCTATTAAAGGTATAGGTGAAAGTTCAAATACTCGCACTCAAGTGATGTAATACAAAGAACTAGTGTGAATCATATTTATATAATGCAATGCAAAAAAATAATATAAATCATTTGTATAAACATATCATTTCTTCACATACAAAAGATAAGAATGTGTATCATACATGTACTTTATGCTAGCCTACCAAAGAAAGTCCCATATTTCTTTTCTCATGTTTTGTATTTGTAATCAAAACATAAAAAAATATGCTTGAAAACAACTATGAGGAAAATCTAGTGCAATTCCTAGAGAGTATTTCTTCATGATAAGTTATAACATGCACTGCTGGGCATATAGAGGGACTCAGATTTAAACATATAAACAATAAAATATGTTATGCCACATGCCATAAACTATACAAAACAAAGATAAAACTGAAAAGCATCACTTGAGTGCTGATGGTATAAGACTCCACATTTAAGACCTTAAACAAGCTCTCAAAATATCATCATTTCAGAGTATTGAGAAAAACTAATGTATATTCAACTATTCCACATATATTCAGCCAAAATAAAAAAAGTGTCACCTATAGGCTGTGACTTGAATGTCGCGACCTGAATGCAAATTAGTTAGAACTCCTTTTCATTGCTTGAACATGTAAACAAATAGTGAATATGCCTGTAAAATCCTCAAAAAACATTTACATCCACAAAAATGCATACATTCACATATTTATACATTGATTCTTGAAAAACCACCTTGAGTAAATAAATATCTATTTGTTTTTGCCTTCCATAATTCCATTGCATTTGAGAAATCATAATCTTCTTTGCCTTCAATAACAATGGTCATCAATGCATTCAAACTGTGTCCAATCTATTTCTCCATTTGGTTTTTATTTGTGTGCGTGCACTAAATCCCCGTTCACATATTGCAATGCTGCAACATTGCACAAGTGCAATTTGTATCACTTTCAAAATATTTGGATATGCATATTTCCAAGTAGAATTATTTGCAAGCATAGAAGCAACCTCTATTAAACTCATTTTTGCAAAATCAACTTTTGCATGATGCTTGAATTTCTTGAATTCAGTTTTAAAAGCTTCTCCATCAATGATAGGTGCAATGAGCACATTCTCCAATAGCTTTGCATTTCCATAAAAATCAACTATTTTTTCACATTCAGTTTTTCCATACTCCTTTAACAACCTTTCATGGAGAGGATGTTGAGCTGAAACTAGAATTTTGACTGCATGCATAATAGATTTATCAACAAAACATTTTTCAAGACTTTGATATAACTTCTTTGCATAATTGAATTGAAAGTCTAGTGCAGTTTGCAAATCAACACCTTCTATATCCCTTTTAATTTTTTGTCCAAAAAACATGTCTCCTTTCAAAGAAGAACGAAAAGCATACATATAACCATTTTTAACTCCATATTCAGGAATAATTGGAAACTCTCTGTTAGCCGGCCGTCGGAGTGGGACAAATGTAATGACTACCGGATGTAACGGAGTTTTTGAAATACGCGTGAAAAGTTGGTACGTGCATCTTGTAAATTCTATATAAAGTAATGTAAGGAGAATGGTCAGAGAGACGTCTTTTCTAGAATTGCCAGATTGTTCGCCTGAACATTTGTGAGATTATTGTTTACATTATTGTGAAGTCTTGAGTATTGTTGGGTGATTGAGTATGTTCTGCATCGTCGGTTCATACTATAGTTCACCGTAACGAGTAGTTGAATGACAGATTGTGTGTCTGAGTACTGTCATCGTATTGTATTACTGTGTGTTCTTCAGTTATTTTCGTACTCTCAGTCGTGTTGAGTAGTCATATTACCGTATGAGTTGAATAGGCAACCTAATGCATTGTTGAATACGTTCTGTTTGTTTTATTGAACTTATTGTATTCGGTGACGAGGACAAACTATTGCTTTCGGTAAACGTGAACTTTTATTTGAGATCGCTATAAAGTGTTATGACAAACGAATCTGTCGGTTAAAGTGTTATCTCTGGTTGATTACTACTGTTGAGTCTGTAGCTCAGACTACTGCTCTGTTCCAATAGCAGGTTAGTCTGGAGAAGTTCGGTACACAGGAATATAGAAATCAAGTATTGTCTAGTAATGCTAGTAACTGAGTTAAGACGCGCATTCATGTTTTTGATGTTGTGACTAAGAATTGGGAAAAGAGTACAGGGCCTCTGTCTAACAGACCCCTACCTCCCAAGAACCCACGTTAGTCTGGTAACGCCTTTCGGTAATGATACTGAAAGTTTAACACAGTTTACGGTAAATCACTATTTTACGTTTAATATTTGTTTGGTAACGATTTCGGCTCATCAGTAACACAGCGTTACTGTTTTACATTTAACATTTGGTGCCGTCCGTGGGAAGGTGGCATCAAGATTGCCAGTAGTCTGTCAGAATCGAACATCCAGATTATCGTTCGATTGGAAGTAGCAATAGAACCAGATTGTTGCAAACTGTTCCGTTAGTAATACTACGCGATTAGTACAAAAAAATGATACATGCCGGTTACTCGATCCGGTGGAACGTATCCCAAGAACCATCAGTCTGGAGTACTTAATGTACTAAAGACAACTATGGAAGGTAAAAGTACAACTAGGTCTGGCCCAGTTGTCAAGAAAGCTAAGAACGTTAGAACTGATTCCGGTCATATTCCGGTGGAACGTGTTACGCCTCTGGTACATTCCGGTACTATTTCGGCACAGTCTGTCGAAGATATAGTAATTCCAGAACCTACCAAGACGCAGTTGGAAACTAGTTTAACAATCTTGGAAAAAGATTCAGATTTATCTATGATTAGAAGCACTCTAGTCAAAGAAATTGACAAAGGCGAGAAAACACCATATTCGGGCATAATTTCGGTTCATTCCGGTGATATTTCGGTAAGAGAATCACAATTTTTTGGTGCCAGTTTAGCATTTTTTGCTGAATCTTCAGCCCAACCACCGCACTTGGAAGCGAGTTCCCATACACTGGACATCAAGAAGGAAGGAAAGCTGTTCGAAACAGAGATTCGAAGCATATTAAGCAAGATCATCGCACCGGAAAGTACGCCATCCGACGATACAGATTCCGGTAGTTCAGATATTCAGCCCCGAGATACAGAAGGAAGGCATAATACACTCACGATGAATGAACAACAATATTTATGTCCACCCAGGCCGACTCCAACAGGAGTGACGTACATGAAGTTTGGTGGATTCCCAGGAGATGATCGGGATGCTCACGTACGCACTTTCGAGATAAGCTATGCAGTTCTCAACCATCCATCGGATCAGGCCTACAAAGCCATTGTCTTCCAATCTACACTTGTCAATGAAGCAGCCAGATGGCTTACAGAATATGATATTAATCACTTCGGCACCTATGAAGCAGTACGAGATGCTTTTCTGCAGCGATTCAGGCTAAAAAAGAATCCAGCCGAAATTTTTGACTATCTGCAGAACAACAGACAGAAGGCAAATCAAACCGTACAGGAGTATGCTACTCTCTTCAGAACACACTTAAGGCAGCTACCACCAGCCCATGCTAACTTACCAGATGACGTTATCACTTAGTGGTTCATCAATGGCTTTACTCCATAACTTAAGCAGATCATGATCATAAGATGTGTCAGAGCCATGACCCTCGATGCATTCATTGCAATGACTCTGCAACTGGAAAACAAAGTCGGCGGATTTACAAAAGATTTGGAGTGGTTAAAAACAAACAAAAATGTTGCCGAAGATATGACCAGACAAGTATACTGCATCACATGCAAAAATTCAGGACATACTAGTGCCAATTGCGCACTTAATCAGACATTCTACGCTATCTGCAACATTGCCGGACACACCACCGAAAACTGCGCATACAACGCTAGAGTAGAGGGAACAACGACTGTCAATGCAATTATCCAGGAACAAGGGCAGCCGGACAACCACTATGTGCCTCCACAAATGAGAAATAACCAGCAGCAAGGATATCGAAATTACCGAGGACAAAGGAATAACAACTATAATACAAACCACTGGCAGAATGCACCACCACCGGAAAATCCCAATTTACCACCACCACGCTGCCATTTTTGTGGTGAATTTGGACATATTAGGAGATTTTGCAAGGATGCAGCTGAGTATGATCAAAGGAAAAAGGAACGTCAAAATCCAATGGCCAACATGGTACAAATCACACCGGTGGAAACACAGGCTGCTGCAGTCCAGACCCGTTCCGGTAAACAACTGCAACCGGCAGTAGAAATATTTGAACCAGGGATACGTGAACAACACAGAATGTACAACAAGGCTAGTCAATGGACCACAGCAGAACCACCAGTCTTCCCAGAGCCTATTTCGGTAACCTAGCCATCGTTAACAAAGGAAGGAACACAACAACGGGAGTCAGTAGCAGGAACATCATCAGCAGCAGATACATTACCAACCGTAGACACCTCCGCATCAGCAGAGGCATCAACTTCAACATCAGTAGAGCCTGTCAATCAATCTCAACAGGCTTGGGAAATCCTATCTAAGGCATCTATCACTCTGCCTCTGGGCCAACTACTGGCATTAGTACCTGGAATTCGCCAACAGTTCCAACAACAGTTCAGTCTGGTGCCTTCTTGTATTCCGGCGACAGTAGCAGTTCAACCTGAACCTGATTCTACGGTCGATCATTCAGTCCCCTTAATTACAGTGTGGTATAAGAATCATAAGATTACGCAGGTACTAATTGATGGAGGCTCTGGTGTTAACATTGCGACTGCGGCATTATGCAGAAGGTTAGGATGGACCGAAATCGAACCAGTTCAATTTTTTGTCAGAATGGCAGATCAATCAAGAGTCCATCCTGTAGGACTTGTGTGGAATGTACCCATCACTTTGCAAGGTTCGACCTTTAAAATGACCTTTGTTATACTATATATGCCAGAATCCACTTTGGATTACAACCTTCTTTTCGGCCGACCTTGGCTGAAGCATGCGAAGGTAATACAGGACTGGTCTCCACAAGAGCTTACGTTTAAAGATGCCAATCGTAGATATGTGGTAAAATTAGATGCTATACAACCTTGCGAGCTACACGCTAGACCGTATTTTGTTGAACCAGTCCATATGCTAGATGGATTATCAGATGATGAAGAAGAAGAGTTTCTGAAGAGTAACGCTGATTTAATTTCCTTAGGGACTGTTGATCTACAGTCCATTGTAGATAATTGGAACGCTTCAGTTTGTACAGTAATACCCATTACAGAAGAGGCTAATAAGGAAGACACTGTTTTGACACATGACGATGAATTGCAGCAACTTCTTAAACCAACAGACGACACAAAGAAACATCAACAGTTCTATGTCCCCGAAGATCAGCTGATCACTTACAATTTAGGAGATGAAGATCATCCACGTCCTGTAAAGATAAAGCAAAACTTACCGGAAACATTTCAAGCAGGTTTAATCCAGCTACTCTGAGAATTCACCGACGTCTTTGCATGGGACTACAAAGACATGAAAGGATTGGACCCCCGCATCTACCAGCATAGGGTCATGCTGAAGCCAGAAGCAAGGCCGATAAAGCAAACCAGCTACCGGATGAATCCCCATTATGCATCTCAGGTAAAGGCAGAACTTGATAGGTTACTAAAAGTTGGATTCATCGTGCCAGTAGAGCATGCTGAATGGATCTCTCCGATTGTGATTGTGCCAAAGAAAAACAAGCAATTAAGAATCTGTGTAGATTACCGGAAATTAAATGCAGCAATCGTACCGGATCCCTTTCCAATTCCCTTTTTGGATACCATGCTTGATAGAGTAGCAGGCCACGAGATGTATTCATTCCTAGATGGATACAGTGGCTACAACCAAGTGAGAATGGTTGAAGAAGATATACCAAAAATTGCATTTATTACCAACTGGGGTGTCTTTGCTTGTACGATAATGTGGTTTGGATTGAGAAACGCACCAAGCACATTTCAAAGATGTATGCAGGAGATATTTTCTCCTTATCCCACTTCATTTATGCAAGTATATCTCGACGACTTTTCAATTTTCGGTAAGATGATAGCACACCTGTTCCATTTACGGTGCTGCTTTTAGAAATGGAGAGAGTATAGACTCTGCTTGAACCCAAACAAATCTGTGTTTGCGGTTTCATGTGGCAAGTTACTTGGCCACATTGTATCTGCACAAGGTATCCAAGTAGATCCAGATAAAATTTCAGCAGTACTAGAAGCTCCGGTGCCCGCTACTCCAAAAGAAGTCATGCGCTTTATGGGCCAAGTACGGTGGCATGGGAGACACTTACGGTGGCTTGCTCATCTAGCTATACCACTAAACAAGCTAATCACCAAGACTCCTTGACAATTTGAATGGACCCAGGAATGCCAGATAGCATTTGATCGTTTAAAGCATTTACTATCTTACAGCCGCTGGACTAGGATCACCCATTTCATGTATTTGTCGATGCTTCAGATATAGCAATAGGAAGTGTGTTGATGCATCAAATTGATAAATGGTTCAGACCAGTGTATTATGCAAGTCGAAGATTAGCTCCTGCTGAGAAGAATTACTCTGTAACAGAAAGAGAATGTCTAGGGCTAGTATATTCTGTCAAGAAATTCAGACATTACTTGCTAGGCCGTAAATTCACATTTCATGTAGATCATGCTACACTTGTCTATCTAGTTCGACAACAACATCTAGGTGGTCGATTAGCGCGTAGAAGAATTACTCTGTAACAGAAAGAGAATGTCTAGGGCTAGTATATTCTGTCAAGAAATTCAGACATTACTTGCTAGGCCGTAAATTCACATTTCATGTAGATCATGCTACACTAGTCTATCTAGTTCGGCAACAGCATCTAGGTGGTCGATTAGCGCGATGGGTCTTACTTTTACAGGAATTCGACTACGAAGTCATTCACCGGCCAGGCAGTTCACATGCCTTAGCAGATTTCTTATCCCGCTTAGATTCCGGTGAAGCTCCGGTGGGCATAGATGACACGACACCCACGATTTATGTGTCAGAACCAATTAATGAAGATTCTGTAGACCCACCTATCCCATTTTCATATTATGATCAGATCTTGACCTTTCTCACTGATGGTTGCCTTCCATCTCAGACTTCTAGGGCAGTACGAAGGAAAATTGCAGTCTTTAGCCGCCGATTTTGGTTAATCGTTGGAGAACTATATTATGTAGATCATACCGGAATCCTACTTTGCTGTATTCCACCGCATGAAGTTAACTCAGTTATCACTTTGGCTCACTCGATTCCTTCCGGTGGCCATTTTGCTGCAGATTTAACTCACCGGAAAATTCTGCAGAGTGGTCTCTGGTGGCCAACGATGTACAGAGATATCTCACAGTTTATCAAACAATGTGATACTTGCCAAAGATCTGGCCAGCCTTTGCAACGTCATCTCTTTCCTCTGCAACCCATCTTACCATTGGAACCTTTCCAAAAGTGGGGTCTAGATTTTATCGGTCCGATTACACCTCCAGCAGTCTTCAGTAACAACCATTACATATTGACCTGTACAGACTATGCAACCAGATGGGCAGAAGCCTGGGCTTTACGGTCTGCTACAGCCGTTACGGTAGCAAAGTGTCTACTAACCGATGTCTCCACATTTTGGCTTACCACTGGAAATTGTCTCAGATCAAGGCACTCATTTTGTAAACAATTTAATGAAGGCACTTACACAGTCGTTCCAGGTCAGACATAAATTTAGTTCTCCTTATTATCCTCGTGCTAATGGCTTGGCCGAAAGTACAAACAAATCTCTGCTGAATATACTTCGGAAATTGATCATGGAAGCACCGGAAAGATGGGATCAACTGCTACCTGCAGTATTATGGGCATATCGGACTACATACAAGGTAACAACAGGATTGACACCTTTCAAATCAGCTTATGGATTAGAAGCAATAGCACCAATGGAGATAGTCATACCAAGTTTACGCGTAGCAATCGCTCAGAAACTTCTACCGGAAGACTCACTGTCATTTAGGTTGGACACACTTAGAGAGTTAGACGGGCACCGATGGCTCAGTTTTTTAACCATGCACGAAGTCCAACTAAGACAGGCAAGGATGCACGATCGAAACCTGAAAACTCCAGTGTTTTTGGTGGGTCAGCTTGTACTTTTCTATAATGCAAAGTCAAATAGATCCGCAGGCAAATTCAAATTATGGTGGTTCGGCCCTTACAAGATCTCAGAGCAAATCGGTCCAACAACTTTTTGGTTGACTACGTTGACCGGAAATCCACTTCCAAAAGCAATCAACGGTTTGAAGCTGCGACCGTATCAACACGCTGCTAGCCCGCATTAAAACATTCGACGGTGGACCGCATTTTTTTTACTTTACTTTTCCTTCTGTTCTTTCTTTCTCTTTTTAAATAGCCACATTTTTGTCATAAGCCGCCCTCCTTACTAATTACTCGAGCATGCACGCCAAATTGAAAGCAGTATCATTCCACCACCGCACAATGATAACCATCACTTCCTACCCCCCCACCGTAATGTCTCTACTTAATCTCTTCGATTGCGCCAAAAAACGCTATTGTGTTCTTGTGATTGTGCTTGTGTTTTCTGTGTTCTATGTATCCGTGTGCTGTGCTCTGTTTTCATGTGCGCCATGGAAGCATTGGCGAACTACGCAGCTTTCTGTGATGGTATCCCTACCGAGGTAGGAGAATACCTGCGCATCCGAGGGTTGGCCAACTTTGCTGAGCTGCCTTGGCACTCAGTGGAAGCCCATCCCTTTTTTGCGCAGATCATATCTGCCATCACTCAATCCCCCATCACTGAGCGAAAATGGATCTTCCTCTCCCTACCATCTAGAACCGTAATAACCTTCCAAGCCTTTGCCGAAGCCTTCCGCCTCACCCCACAAGGCCGGGAGAATGGCCCAAGCATCCCCGTAGCCCGAATGACAGCACTCTTCCCCCGTTATTCATCAAACGAATACGCCATCCTCTGCCGCCCTGAACCCGAAAGAACTGCACTCCAGTTCTTAGTCGCCATCTTAAACCTCCAGAAATGCACCTACGGTATATCCCGCCCGTTCTACTCCGCCATCGACCTTGCTGCACAAGAACCCGTCAACTTCGCATCCTGTTTCTTCGTATCCATAAGGAATGTGTAGCCATAGTGAAACAAGTCAATAAAGGAACTACCCCTCGATCTAGACTACCCCACATCCTCTCCTTTCTCTTTCCGACCATACTCGCAGCTCAACCACCACCACAGGGGCCCGTCCTGAGACATGAGGAGTCGATAGAGTTGCTAGACGATGAGGAAGAAGAAGATGAAGAAGAGCTCAACCAATTGTTCCGCCGGAAACGCATCAGGGTCAGCTCATCCGAAAGTGAAGCACAAGGCTCAGCCGGAAAAGATAAAGAAGACGATAAAGAAGACGAGAAGAACGAAGAGGAGACATTTCATGATACAACCACATCAATGCAGAATGAATCGTCAGCTGAGCAACAAGAACAACAAGATCCAACAGAGACAGAAACAATTTCGACCGAAAAAGAATCAGAGCAACAGGTAGACGAGCAAGAATCCGCTAGGGAAGCACTAGACAAGCTACTTAAGGCAGTGGAATCCACAGAGGCTAACAATGCAGAAATTGAACAAACAAACAAGGTAACAACCACTAACTCTGCCCTTTCCAACCCACCACCAGTTAACCCCATTCCCCCACTGGAACCACCCCGCAGTCCCATCAAGCCCAGTCACCCCACCGAAACTGCTGAAACCTCTTCATCCTCCCTCAATTACTCCCCACCAAATTCCCAACAACTCCTCACCGAAACCTCTTCGCAACCTCGCCCTCCTCTGCCACCCCACCCCATTCCAGTCTTTTCTGAATTAGAATCTATGGGTCGCCTCTTGATTAATCTATCCCAACAACTGCCGCAACACCTGAAGCAAGCCACAGACAATGCACGAGATGAATTCGAACGAAAATTGGAAGTGATGGAGGCAGATATCACCCCCCTCCAGGAAGAGTTACAAGCAGCAAGAGCGGAAAACCATGCACTCCATGAGCAGATCAAGCAACTACAGGCTACACTCCAAGCACAGGAAGAAAGCTCAAGCCAGCGAGATAAGGCACTGGCTGCAAAAGAAGAATTGCTGATAGCTGCCGATGCATAGATAATAAAGTTAAATCAAACAATCAAAGATACAGAAGACAGAAGAATCACGCTAGGAAACCTACTAGAAGAAACCAGACTCCAGTTGTAGGAAGCCATACAGAAGTACCAAGAGCAGCAGAAAGAAGCTAAGCTGGCAGAAGATCAACTACAAAGAACGAAAGAATCTCTCGACGAGGTCAATTCTATACTTAAACATCAATTACTCAGGGAAGCTAAAAATCAGAAAGACTTAGCGAATGCCCGCAGAGAACGAGATGCATATCACAAAACCATACAGTTCCAGAATCAACAGTTTGAAAGACTAGATAATCAGGTACGCAACCAGAAAGACTGAATTAGTGAAATGCAGAAGCAAGTAAGTGAAATAAAGACAGCCAGAGATGCGGCACTATCCAACGACTTCTACTTACAGGAGGCCTTTTTGCAAACACAGGCCGAAATTTTACTTACTGAAGCCATCGCCCTTAGTTCTGTTAGAGTAGATGCGCAAATATTAGAGGCAGACACCCTTAAGCAACTATTAGAAACTCTTAAGAAAAAGATAGCCCGACCATTTAGATTAGCCAGAAATATGTATCTGTTTTGTAAGCAAAATAACTTGCGGGTTCGAGTCCACCGTGCGTGCCAGTGTTAGTCGGCCGCCGGAGTGGGACAAATGTAATGACTGCCGGATGTAACGGAGTTTTTGAAATATGTGCGAAAAGTTGGTACGCGCATCTTGTAAATTCTCTATAAAGCAATGTAAGGAGAATGGTCAGAGAGACGTCTTTTCTAGAATTGCCAGATTGTTCGCCTGAACATTTGTGAGATTATTGTTTACATTATTGTGAAGTCTTGAGTATTGTTGGGTGATTGAGTATGTTCTACATCGTCGGTTCATACTGTAGTTCACCGTAACGAGTAGTTGAATGACAGATTGTGTGTCTGAGTACTGTCATCGTATTGTATTACTGTGTGTTCTTCAGTTATTTTTGTACTCTCAGTCGTGTTGAGTAGTTATATTACTGTATGAGTTGAATAGGCAACCTGATGCATTGTTGAATACGTTCTGTTTGTTTTATTGAACTTATTGTATTCGGTGACGAGGACGAACTATTGCTTTTGGTAAACGTGAACTTTTATTTGAGATCGCTGTAAAGCGTTATGACAAACAAATCTGTCGGTTGAAGTGTTATCTCTGGTTGATTACTACTATTGAGTCTGTAACTCAGACTACTACTCTGTTCCAATAGCAAGTTAGTCTGGAGAAGTTCGGTACGTAGGAATATAGAAATCAAGTATTGTCTAGTAATGCTAGTAACTGAGCTAAGACGCGCATTCATGTTTTTGATGTTGTGACTAAGAATTGGGAAAAGAGTACAGGGCCTCTGTCTAATAGACCCCTACCACTCCCAAGAACCCACGTTAGCTTGGTAACGCCTTTCGGTAATGATACTGAAAGTTTAACACAGTTTACGGTGAATCACTGTTTTACGTTTAATATTTGTTCGGTAACGATTTCGGCTAGTCAGTAACACAACGTTACTGTTTTACATTTAACACTCTCCAATACCTTGTTGAGCTGCATTTAAATCAATCTCCCTTTCATCCAAAATTTCATCTCGAATGCACAAAATTGTGCTTGAAACCAAACCATGAATTGTGGTTACATCAACATAATCTCTTTGGAACATAAAGCTCAAATCTGTTATTTTTTCCAATATATCAGAAAGAAAATGTAATGCATAAATGCACTCAAAAGTGCTCAAAAAATCATACAAGTCTCTCCTTTCCTTTTCTAATGCAAAAAGCAATGCATCCAAAGATTTAGAAACTTTTTTAATGCAATTGTGACGACTAAGCCATCGAATCTCAAAAATACGTTGCATTTTTAAAATTTCACAATCAAACTCTTCTTGCAAATCCCTCAAATTTTGCATTCGATTACTACTGCTGGAAAAATGATTAGCAATACTATTTATCAACATATCTATTTTTTTGCTCGTATCAGATATCGCCAAATTGGTTCGATGTGCAACACAATGTATTGATGTCAACATCGGATTTACTTTCTTCAATAATGTTGCAACACCTCGTTTTTTACCTACCATATTACTACATCCATCAGAACCAAATGCAATCAACTTAGAAAAATCAAACCCTGTATTCTCCAACTCTTTCATGATGGTTTCAAAAATCCCTTTTGCTGTACTGTCATTAGTATGTATAATTGTATAAAATGCATTACAAGGGATGCAATTATCTTCCAAGTAAGATAAATAAATTAACAAGTGATGATGAATTGAAATATCAGTTGATTCATCCACCATAATTCCAAACCACGGACTTTCTTTCACTTTTTTTATATTATCCTGCATTATTGATTTTCCAATACAATGTAATATTTCTGCACAAGATTTGTCATCATTATATAAAGTTGTCATTGACTTCACATCCAATGATCGCATCAAACAGAGCAAAGATGGATATAATGAAAATGATAAGTTATTCTTTCCAATAAAGTATGCTGCCTTGAATAAGTTATGCAAAGATTCCTCTTGAATATTTTGCATTTTTTGCAAACCCTTTTGCATAGATGCCTTACCAAAAACATGTGCATTTCTAGCATCCCTATGACATTGGGTTTGAGCATGAGAAATGAGATTACTCGTTTTGAAATTTTTGGAACCTTTTTTAGAATAGCTACATTTAGCATGTGGATAATGCATGCAATGTGCACAAAAAAGCTTGACCTTTTTATCGTCATAAATCAACCATGGTTTAAACCGGTCAAGCCATTCATCTTGTCATTGCTTTCTTTGAGCACTTTTCTTCTCCGATCCTACATCAAGATTAATTGGTTGTGTATTCACATCAATGATAGTACTTGTGCCTACCTTATGTGTTTCTATGGATATTTTTGCCTTTTTAGAACTTCCCTTTATTAAAGTGCCATACTTCTCCAAAGACGTTTGATTGGTTTTATGATCCATTACATGAAAATGGATGAGTCTTTTATGTGCTTTGATCACAAATTCTGCACAGAAAATATAGCCACATGTAATTAGATAATTATTGAGAATAGAAACTAGAGATTAGTCACTAGAAAAGTAAAAACAATTTAATGCAACATATAGCAATAAACACAAACATCAGGAACAAACATTTGCAAGATCTCCTCTTGACAAGATTGAGCAAAGACAACAAAACTCCCTTCAAAACAACAAAAAGCAAATTAACAAGACAAAACAAAAACACAGTGACTCGTAGTAAACACTCTTTTAAACTTTAATACAAAAATGTATAAATATCCTTATACCAGAATTGTAAAAGCTTCATTTAGTTTGCAATACTCTGACATTTTAAAGTGAAGTAAAGATAATATGTATGAAGGTCTAAACACAGATAACAGGGCATATGCATGGAGGGCAAAAACACAAAAATAGATGGAAATATGAATTAAGAACAGCTTGTGTTCAAACCCTCTTTATCCTGAAGCTCTCAAACTTTGAAGCTATATCAAAAAATTCCTTGAACAAATACGTTCAACCAACTAGACTGGATGACCTTCATTGGAAACGGGTAACTTAGAGATGCAGGTTTCTCTTACAATTTTCCCGAATAAATCTAAATCTAAAAAGGGAGTAAATATATCCTTGTTATCTGAAATCTGAAAGCTTCAGTATCACTTGCAGTATTCCAATGTTTGCTGACCACCCAAACAAATAAGAGACTGAAATTCTTACACACGCATAATAGAGGTGAGTTCACAAGGGGTAAATTTAATAAATTTTGTGAAAATATTGGCATTAAAAGGGGGCTAACAATGTCATACAGCCCCTCTTCTAATGGCATGGCTGAAAGGTATAATAGTATGCATGCTATTGGCAACTAATCTTCCTCATGGTTTTGGGGAGAGGCTTTGGGAGCTACAACCTACAATACACATTTGCAGTTGATCCCCTCATATGTCCTTAAAGGTGACATTCCTAAAGAGGTTTGGTATGCCTACACATCTTTGGTTCTGGACTCTGCATTCTCAATGAAAGGCATTGGAAATGTTGAACACACACTAGATGTGAGGATAAGAAGGCAAAGACAACAGCACAGTGCACACATATCTGGCACAAGAAAAATACATTGAAAAAGTGTTGGACAGATTTAACATGGCTGATGCAAAGCCACTTGGAGTGCCAATGAAGCCATACATAGAGCTTTCCAAGGCAGATTGCCCAAATAAATTATAAATTACAATATATTATGTAATTATTCATGCATGTACTATGTATGTATGATATGTATGAGTATATATGCATGTTTGTACGTACTATGTATTTAGTATATATGTAATGTAGGTATATCTTTCATTATGAGGCATATTTAAATATCCCCTCCCAAAGAAAAAACATGGAAAAAAAGAGTGTCATGAAGAAGAAGGTAACAATATGATGAGGGATCCAATCTTCCATAATAATACACGAATGAAGACCTTTTTAGTGAGCAAAAACTACTATTGCTTGATGCTACTTGTGATGGAGGTAAAAAGAAAGGTCATGTTCATTAAAAAACTATATTACTTTTTTAAATCGACAAATTTTTTATCATACACCTATTATTTTCAAGCCTAAAGATGGTGAGTAGGTTCAAGATGTTGATGGTGAACTCATCAAGTAATTCAATGAGTAAAATAATTTGAGATCCATAAAAGTCATCTTCATGGAGTATACTAAAAATAATAATAATAATAATAATAATAATAATAAGGATACAACTTCTAGAACTTGATATCGCTAAATTGGCAAGATCATATGGTTATATTATCGCTAAGTTGGCAAGATCATATGGCTACATTACACACTACGTGATGGTTGAAGAATAGAAGGATGGGTCACAAGGTCATATAAGATTCAGAGGGATAATAGTCTTTCATGAGAGTGTCTTTTATTTTATCAAAGGTATTAATGATTTTTTATTGCCCCCCCCCTCCGCGGACTATCCTTGCTGATCTTTCCTCCAGGTCTAGGTGGTTTTGGTTGGTCTTATATGGAGTGAAGAAAATATTTTGGAGACTGAAGCAAAGCATTATTACACCCCGTGGTCTTGCTTGTGGAACCTTCCTCCAGGTTAGGCGGATTGATGATTTTGGAGGCTTATATCAGTAAAGAAAAGATTTGAAGACCGAAGTAAAGAATGCCCCTCCTCGTGGATCGTCTTGGTGCATCTATTCTCTAGGTTATTGAGTGATCGGAGGCTATTGTGGTTTATGAAGTGAAAACAATTACCGGACGAAGACCTGAAATAAAGCTTGGACCGAAGTAAAGTTGGAAGAGAAGTTTGGACGTGAAGATCGAAGCGGAATACCGTGGGTGATTTCTCGCACTGTAGCGAGGGATCTAGTTTACATTGGCCGATCCGCACTGTAGCGGCGGCATTTATATTGTATCATCACACCGCACTGTAGCGGTTTTATTATACCACCGACCCGCACTGTAGCGGACATAATTGTATCATTCATTTTTATTGGTGAACTTCAGTTTCATCTCTGTTGTATCATTGAGCTTCATTTGCATCGCGTGTTTCACTGCGGTATCCAATTGTCTGTTTTTCCGATGCCCACGGTCCCATGCGTACGCATGCACGTCTCGTCACTTCCAAGGGGCAGGGGCCCTACGAGGATCGCACTCACTCCAAAGAGTACAGGCAAGGCGCCCAGCGCATAGACGCCACTCGCAGGACAGCGGGAACGGTGCGCACCAGAGGGGCCTGATCCAACCCTAGCGCCGGCGTCCTGCCCCGACCTCCTTCTTCCCAACATCGCCATTCAAGAAAGCACTCTTTATGTCCATCTGGTAGATAGGCCAACTCCTTGCTACACATAGGTCTATGAGAGCTCTAATGGTAGCCTTGTACCTTGCCAATATGCCATCTGCATTCCCCTTGGTCTTGTACACCCACCTGTTTTGGACTAACTTCATGCCTTCCTTCTTGGGTACTAGTTCCCAAGTGTTTTTCTCCTTAAGAGCTTTGAACTCTTCATACATAGCCTTCCTCCACTCTGGTTTGGTCTTTGCCTCCTCATAAAAATCTGGCTCTTGATAAACAATGACATTCATCATCTATGCATAGTGCTTTGCCATGAAAGAACCATATGTGTACCTTTGTGGGGGTGCCTTCTTCCTTCTACCTCAAGATCTTCCTCTTTTGACTCCTCTTGAACTTCCCTAGTGTCAAAGTATATCTCTTGCAGCCTTCTATACTTTGAAGTAAGGGATGATCTTTTATAGTCATAAGTGTAAGAGTGATCATATGAGTGTACCTTAGATGTAGAAGCCTCTGTTCCACTGATTGTGATTGACTCTTGAGGTTGAATATGAACATTACAATGTGCATACTCCTCTTGATCCTCTTCATCCAACTTTGCCTTGCCTTTGTCTCCATACCATGACCTTGACTCATCAAACACAATATCTCTTGACACATATAGCTTCTTTGAGAGAGGGTTGTCACATGTAGCCTTTTTGCTCATTTGAGTAGCCAATGAACACACATTTCTCACTCTTGGGCTCTAACTTTGTTCTCGCTACTCTAGGAACATGAACAAAGCATACACATCCAAATACCTTGATGTGCTCCATGGTTGGTTTCTTGCCATAATAGACTTCATGTGGAGTGAAGTTGTGCACACTACTTGTTGGAACCCTGTTTATCAAGTAACAAGCTGTATTCACAACCTCAACCCAATAAGAGAATGGTAACATACCTTCATTTATGAGACATCTAGCTATCTCAACCAAATGCCTACTCTTCCTCTCTATAACACCATTTTGTTGAGGAGTGTACTTGCATGTAAAGTTCCTCTTTATGCCATTTTCTTGCAAGTACTTTGTGAATTCCTTGGAGAAATACTCTCTGCCTCCATCTGACCTCAGTATCTTGATGTGTGCATCACATTCTTTTTCAACAAGGGACTAAAATTTTGAAAGCATGAAAACACTTCTGATTTTTCCTTGATAACATATAGCCTGTCATATGATATTCATTAGGATATGATACTCCTCAGGTAGTTCATGCCACCTAGCATATTGTGGATATCATTACACATCATTGGTAGAATAAAGAGTATGAACTCTCTCTAGTAGGGAGTCTTTTTCTAAGACTTGGATCGGCGGCAGGGCGGAGAACCAAAAGATGAATCTCTGTGTGTTTAGGTAAAGCAAACGGCTTCGCAAAGACACCCACAACGTTCGACAGCGTACGGCAGCAAAACATTGTAATATTGGTATCAGAGCGAGATCTCTTGGCCTGCTCACACGATTGCGCTGCATGGGATTTGAACCGACACCAATTTCATGGCAAAGAGCTGAGCTACCCACGCCACCCTTCTAGAATCGTGATATTAAATGCGCTTTCATCTATAGGGAGAGGATCTACTTCTCTTCTTTGGCTTTTGATTTTGGAGCCACAAAAAGTTGAAAAGACATGAGTTAAAGAGCAACTTCAAAGAAGGATCGAGAATAGACAAGAGAGGGAGTGCGCATGTTACACTTGAAGAGTAAGTGAACAAAGAGCATCCCTTCCATGAGCTTTCGAATACCGTGATTCCAAAGTGAAAGAGGATGGAGTTTCATCTTTATCATAGGTATGAGTATTTTTTTTAATTTGTTTTCAAGAATTAAAAGACAAAGGTCTGACTCTTTAAGAAGGGCAAAGAAGGAGGAAAATCATGCATATGGAGAGTATGAGATATGTAATCTCACCTAGAATCAAGGATTCCTTCAAAATACAACAAAGGGTAAGCTTTAGGCACTTCCAAAGTAGCGTATTTTTATGATTTTTACAAAAATTTCAGGAGCTATTTTGGATAAGTAGCCATTTTGGGAAAGGGGAATGAAGTGGGATTTTTCTTAGTTTGGTAGGAAAAATCATGCACACTTATAGTTCAGTGTATTGACTTCCATATACAATCAAGAAATTCAAAATATACCTCAGTATGATGGGAGTTTTAAGCTCCACAAAACCCCCTTCCATCACAGGTTGAGAAAAAATTTCAGCACCTGAATCTAAGAAAATCCTATTTTGGAAGAGGGAAAAAGAGGTGCAATATTTATGGATGGATGGGATAAAGTATATATACTGAGAGTATGGTGTATGGAAGTTATAGGAGAATCATTAGATTCATCAAAATAATAAGTTAAGGAGGAATTTTACTTCCTCAAAGACCCCCTTCTCGCACCTTTAAAAAATTTCAGATGTTAATTTTTATCAAACTACACTTCTGGGAGTAAGGAAAAAGATAATTTAAGAGGCTTCCCATGGATTACTACATACATACATGAGGTATGGTGTATGTATTACCATGAAGAATGAGAAAATCCAAGAAAAATCCACATTGGAAGTGGATTAGAAGCTTGCTAAAAGCTCCCATTTAAGTTTTTGCATAAAAGTAAAAATCTAGATTTAGGCCTCTTTTGGGGAGCGAATTAGCATGCACGAAGGGAGGATTTGAAAAGTTGAAAATAGGCCAAAACATCTTCATATGTTTCTCTCTGAGATTATGGAGAGAATTTTAGGATGTGCATGATGGAAGAATGTTTTTGGGCACCCCAAAAATCACATTTTCATACTTTTTCCAGACCCTCCAACAGTCCACTAGTTTAGCATGTCCCACTTGGAATGGCCATATGTTGGGCTAGAAGACTCCAAATTGGACGTGCTATGGCTCGTTTCGAAGAGAACAAGGTCTACCTTCAGTTTATCTGAAAAACTTTTGGAAAGTAAGTATTTTTGCAGGTCTGAATAGGTCTGCAAAGTCTGAACAATTTTTGGCAATTACCTTCCGGGAGCCATATCTTTCAAACCGGGAAGGCGATTTGAGTAATTTCACTTCGAGCCACTTGCACATGTTATATATTTCCATTTATGAGCATTTGTAGGCCCTAAAGTGGTTTTTCCAGGTCTAAAGAAGGATTACTAATGCATTTTTGACTAAATTTGCATTATTTTGGTAATCACCTGACCATGTTTTATGTTTTGGGGAGTGCTCTGATGTTTTTGGACACTTCAAAGTTTATGTTAGGACCTGAGGAGGAAGGTGCAGAGGTCTCAAAGCTCGTTGAGAAGGATTGGATGCATGCAATTCCAAAACCAAAACTATTCAGGGACGTATGCTTTACGCTTTAGGCATTTTATTATATCTTATGGCATGTTCTGTATGTACATGCATAAATTGGATTGCATACATCAAATGTTTATCATTGTTTAAATTCTTAAAGTATGGATTGACAGAAGAGAAGTATGCTTTTTGATTGTTTGCAGGAAAGAGGATTGCAAAAACGATATGGCTATGCAACACAGGGAACTGTTGCTAGCAATTGCTCTTATGTTTTTGCAGGTTATGGAATTCATATATGAGTTTATGGCGTGCATGCCATGGGCTTGTCAAGCCCTATGTTGTTGGGTGGCCTGTGTGCCACTGAGCTTATGGTAATTTTTTTTTTGGGATTCCATTTCCTAGGGAAATACTGCCGAAATTTTTCCTACTGCATGGCGTTATATACACACTTGCCCTTTGGTAAGAGTGTTATGGCATAGTAACATGCCTATCTTGTAGAGAATGTGATACGTGATTTTATCACCATGGATATCACATACTCATTTTGATGTTTTTAGGAAGGATGATTCCATGAGTTGATTGGATCGTATAGATCCATGTACAGAGTATGGTTGGCAGAGATAGTTCGTTATTATGGATACACATGTGTTTACAGTATCATGTCACATCATTGCTGACCATTTTAGTAGAGGGCTTTGACCCTTATTAGGAATTTATTTTCTCCACTCTTCACTACATACACCTTCATTAGTTAGGGGAGATTTGTTCTCCATCTTCATAGGAATATGTGTAATGAGGGATTATGCATTAGATATGGAAGAGAGGACTAAATAAATTCATGAGTTTCTCTTTAAAGGAAAGGAGAAAGTGGGAATCCGCTCAGAGATCCATGAGAGATCTCACTTTAGTTCAATGGTCTTACTTTAGCTCCTGTTCTTTGAGAGAGAAAGAAGGAAAGAAAAACATGATTTCTTCATAGGAGAAGAATAATATGTTTTCCTTTAGATAGAAGAGGTGTTTGGAAAACATCTCTTAGTCTTTATTTCAGAAGGAATTCATTTACTTTACCTTTCAATGTAATTTTCCTTCACATGGGAGTTTCTTTCTCCACTAGCTTTGAAGGAAAACATGGAGAACTTATGTACATGTTCTCAATTATGACCAAAGTAAATGGATTCAACAGAATCTCTTTCAAAGGGAAAGGGAAAATGGAATAGGTTCCACTACTAGAGCTCTTTTCCTTAGAAGAGATTGAATAGAGAGAGAGAGAGAGTTTCACTTTCTCACTTTTAGGTTGTCTAGATAGAAGTGTCACTCTTCTATCAAAGACAAGAGGGAGATCAGTTAATCATGATGGTTAGATTGAGTCTCACATGGAGACTCTAGAGAGGAGTAGTTATGTTACTCCAGTAATGGTCTTTGACTAGATAAGATGATCTAGTTATTGACATTAGTGAGACTGGGAGTAGAGTTATGAATCTTCTTTTTAGGGTTTATAGGAGATAAAGATATATCTAACCTATTAGAGTACCAAACTCTTAGTTGATGCTTCATCATGAGGATGATGTGTGAGCATCAGTTAGGAGGATGGGTACTTAGGGATTAGCTGAATCTCAAAGGGAATGCTTTTGCATTCACATGGCAAACCAAAGGGAAGAGAATATTTCAGAGTTTGCACTAGTGCCAATAGATGCTCTTCCAATAGAACTTAGTCCAATGGTAAAGGATGACAAACCACAAACTTCTTGGTTAGTAAAATGTAGAGATTGCATGTTACTACCAAGAAACTCTGATATATGAGCTGGATGATGGATTCGCATACTTCACAAGGTAGTTTAGACTAAACTACTACTTGTGATCAGTCAAGGTTAGCAAGACCTAGAGTGGATTGAGGGCAATCTATCATGTACTCCTAGATGCGTTTGAAGTCACTTTTATGGGACTTTGTTCTATACTTTAGAGGATTTTATGGTTTATTATCTCCATTATGGTATGGTCAAGCTTATAAGTTTGGCACCTTGCACTTGCTTTTCATATTGTTACTCCATAGAGGATACATGATATGGACTTAGGTCATTTGGATGATGTTGTATGTCATGGGAGTGATAGTTTGGAAAGTGGAATGTATATGGGAGATAGTAGGCACCACTCAGATGGTTTCCCACCTTTGAGATGATCTCATATGAGACTTCTTAAGGGGAAGGATATGGGGAAACAACCCACAGAGATGACCATGTACATAGAGTACATGGGGTTCAGGGGAGTCGGAGCACTTTCTTCTACCATTACAGACATTTCATCTACATTTTTGAGGACGAAAATGCTTTCAAGGGGAAGGAAATGTCATATGATATTCATTAGGATATGATACTCCTCATGTAGTTCATGCCACCTAGCATATTGTGGATATCATTACACATCATTAGTAGAATAAAGAGTATGAACTCTCTCTCTAGTAGGGAGTCTCTTTCTAAGACTTGGCTCAACGACAGGGTAGAGAACCAAAAGATGAATCTCTATGTGTTTAGGTAAAGCAAACGGCTTTGCAAAGACACCTACAGCAATGTTCGACAGCGTACGTTAGCAAAACGTTGTGACATAGCCATACCTTTCTTGAGTGGCCATCAATGAAAGTGACAAAGTACCTAGCCCCTCTCAATGAAGCCTCTCTACTAGGGCCCCATACATTTGAGTGTATAAGCTCTAAGAGCTTAGAGAATTTGTACTCACTCTTTGGAAATGGCTTCCTTGCTTGCTTACCTAGCTGACAAATGTCACAAAACTCATGTAGATCTTGGCCTTCAAGATTTCAACATGCACCCTTTTGCATCAAATATAACCTGCATACCTCTCTCTACCATCTATCCTATAGAGATAAGGTTCTTTGGAAATAGGTGGAACATAGAGTGTTGGAGTTAGACATCTGCGGAAGCACGCGAACAACACAAGGAAGAAGAAGAAGCTTGGAGCACAACACACAATACTGAATGTGTTAATAGAGAATGTACAAATATATGTAGCCCATTAGGGCAATAGGCGTTGTCGGAAGGATTTCCTCACTCGAATTGTCATATGGAAAAATAAAAGTAATTTGCTTTAGAGCCAGTTAAATGATATCTCTCTCATATTTTTTATAATACATTGGTTTAAAATGACTAATGTTTTTCTTTTGAGTACCTGCAGATAACAAAAACAAGAAGAGCTGAATTAAGAGAAGACCTCATCTCTATTAGTTAAAGACATATTTGTGTATGTATGTAGATGCAAGAGAATAGGTAAGAATGTATGATAATGTTTGTTAATTCTAATGTTTATATTTATGCATATGAACTTTCATGTTGTTGAGAATATATCTTAGCTTTAAAGTTAAATTCATTTATGTGAATGTATTCCTTAAGAAAAGGTCTAGCACCCTACATTATAAGTGGTTTAAACCCTATATGTTTACTTATTTAAAAAACTCAAGAAAACCCTAATATGAAGAATAAGATTAAGTGCTTGTTTATATGTAACTGTAGGAACTCTTCATGTATGTAATATAAGACTTTAACTGTATGCCTATTAAAGTTTATGAATAAGAAAGAGAATGTGATCATCCATGCCTCTATAACTATATGAATGGGTATAGAATGTTTTAACTTTTATACTATCAATATATAAATATTAGATATGTACATTTCTATAATGTTAGATGTTATGCTATAATATGAATATATGTATTATAAGTTTAAAAGTATAAATGATTAAACTTTAATAACTAGATAAGTATATGTGAATATTTCTATATAATTATATACGTATTTTAATTATAGAAGATTGTTTAATTAATAAATGAATTAAATTGATATTTATAGTAATGCTATATTATATATATTAGTTTCACTATATATTTTAGGATATATATAATGTTATATTCATTATTTTATAGAGTTACATAGTTAATTCATGTTATATTTATTTAATATTAAAAAAAACAAATGCACTCGTTATTATGCATGAACGTGGCTGTTAAACTATGAGTATATGTGGAATGCATGATAAGTAACTAATTGTGTGCATGGCAAGTTGAGTGGTGCGCATACTAATCTAAAGCCTATAAAACAGAACTATTACTCAATGGGAAACCTAATGATCTTCGCTGCAGGTACGGCAAATTCTACAAAGAGAGAGAGAGAGAGAGAGAGAGAGAGAGAGAGAGAGAGAGAGAGAGAGAGAGAGAGAGAGAGAGAGAGAGAGAGAGAGAGAGAGAGAGCGAGAGAGAGAGAGAGAGAAAGAGAGAGAGAGAGAGAGAGAGAGAGAGAGAGAGAGAGAGAGAGAGAGAGAGAGAGAGAGAGAGAGAGAGAGAGAAAGAGAGAGAGAGAGAGGTGCCTTTTGCATCGTTTCTTTCGGGAACACTAGTTTTTTGTCAATTGTTCTCTCTATCTTCTGTGAGCGCTTGCAACCTTTGTTTCGTAGAGAGAGAGTGAGAGGGAATGCACAAAGAGAGATGGAGATGGACATGGTCTTAGTCGGAGCTTAGAGCATGGTAGAGAAGGCGGTGGATTCTTGCTCATGCATATGAGAAATAGGTTTTAGCTCTGCAGTATATTTAGCTTTACCAACGTAGAAGCCTTCGTTACCATTCTCATTCTCTCTTTTAGAGTTTCTTTTAAATATTGCATTTGCACGCTTCATTCCGAAGCACATGGAAGTTGAGATGGGAGATGCTTTCTTACTGCACTCAGAAAATCGAGTCCAGAAGCTTGATGCGACCGTTGTCACGTTAATTCTTGTTGATTTAGAATGAAAATTGCCTGATGTGGAGATCACACAAGCTTAGATGCGCAAATGCACTGTGCCCGTAAAATTTCATAGATGTCCTAGGTTTGTGCAGATTGCAGTCAACTCTTTCAGCAACAATGAAATGTGGTATGATTACAGCAGAATCAATATTTTGACTTGTGCAGTATATGCGATCATAGAAGGCAGCTTCAGAATGAACTCACCCCAGCCATATTACATGGCGCTACTACTTAAAAGAACGAATGAAGAATGCTTAGAGTCGAATCCGTTTAGTCAATTATGCTCTTGATTGGATCTCCACATAAAAAAAAAAAAAGGCACAAGTTCGCATGGTTTTGGTGCAAGGACAAAGAGAGAGAGAGAGAGAGAGAGAGAGAGAGAGAGAGAGAGAGATTGGTCGCGCTTTCTTATTATCTGTGATCTTTAGTGTACAAAAAAAAAGTAATTTTATTTGCTACAGGGGTATTTCTCACTATGTATGGAAATTTCTAATGCTTCACGTTTTTTTATCGAAGAATGCCCGTAGAATCTAGATGTCATGTGTGCGTGCGGTTCTGCCTGTGCGTTATTGTGTGTTTTTGAGCAAGCTTTCTCTCAAAGTACGATACACATTTATCCACACATGAGCACATAAATTTTGATGGATTGCATATTTGATTGAAGAACTAGGGTACGCGTATGCATGTGTGCAGTTGTATTTTGAGCATTTATGTATGTGGTTATGTATTCCCTCTTATGAGTTACACGTATGTACGTATTAATACACATATCTCAATTCAAAAATATGTATTATGTGAATATTCATGCGTTGTGATCACGTAATACATGTATCATGAATACATTCAACAAGCCTTTTACTTTTGTATCATTACTGCATGTTGGGAGTGTGGCTCTAGCGCAGGACCTGTATTGCTTGAGATTAGAGTACAACTCCGTAGGCAGGCTCATAAAAATGTACTTCTGGAAGCACTTATTTTTCACATGATGTCGGAAGTTGATATTTTAAGCGGCAGAAATTGTAGGCTTGAATTATATAGCAGAGCTATTTATCACTATGTTACTCGCAGACGCGCGCGTACACACATCACATGTACACACATAGAGAGAGAGCACAAATATAAAGTAGAGCTTGTATTGATCCGTTACGGAGAAGTATTGAGGGATTAAAGAGGATTTGTTGGTTTGCACTGTTATATCAAGAGTAATTTAGAGCCTGAGAAGAGAAAGTCATGTCGGCATGTTCACAGAGAGAGCATTTCCTCTTGTCCGGATTCCCGAGTCAAGTTATCTTGTGCATGTACACATAGAGGCACCCACAATTAGGGCACTACAACGCCTTCCAAGCTTCCTGAGGACCTGGAGAGTGAGAGACAGGCAGAACAGGGGGGAGAGTTAGCACTCACTACTCGTGCAACCATCATCTCTGTATATTTGTGCACCTGAGGTATATAGGAATGTTCCAAGAACTTTTTGGGTTTCTATTTATCATTCTCAGCACACTTCCAAAGAAAGTAGAATTATGGAAATTGACTTCTGATAGCACTATTCATGTAGTTGATTTCAAGTGTTTATGGATCCGACAAATGTTTATTTTGTTGCAAAAAGAGTGAGAGAGTGATTGCATATGTGTGCGTAAGTGTGAGCATATATGAGTATGCATGAATGTATGTATGCATGAATATGTGTGAGCATGAGCATGCATGTATATTAATATGCATGTTAATATGTATGCATATGAAGAATGATTTTCATAAATGTAGGAGTGTATGCATGAGTGCATATGAAGTGTGATGCATTTTATGCATGTTTAGAAATGATAAGCATGAGTGATGAATATGCTATGTATGTCTATTTGAGTAAGAGTGCATGTGTATGCATGTGCATGTTAAGATAGAGTTAGCATGTAGTACACGTACATATAGAAGGTATAAGATAATACATGTGCATATTAGAGATAATTCATATGCATATGCATATGAAGATAGGATATGCATGAGAACTAAAACATATATGCATGTGAAATGATGCATATATCCATGTGTATTGAATGTACGTATGAAAATGTATGTATAAATGCATGAGAATAAGTGTATACATATTAGATGATAGTGCATGTTTATGAATGCATGTTAGTATGCACGTTTATGCATGCTAGTAAATGCATATATATACTAATGCATGTTAGTACATAAATATATTATGCATGTTAAATACGAATTAGTGAATGCATAATTGATATAAGATTGTATGCATGTTGATATGCTTGTATGAATGATAGATATTGAATTGTTATATGATGCATGTTTGCGTGTAAACAAATGTGTGTTTGCATAGGTGTCTTCAAATGCATGAAAGTTAGGAAGTTAGAAGTCTATGTATACATGAGTTAGTATAGGTTTAAGTTATGTATTGAATGTTAAATTAATGAGTGTTTTATTTTTACTAAAAGCATACTTATGGCTCCTAATGATCTTCGCTGCAGATCATTGAAGAGATTTCAAAAGGAGATTACGAGAACACAAGCATACGAAATTTTTAGGATCACAAAATTACAATATTTGAAGATTGTTTATTAAGTTATATAGGATTATCTATAAAGAGAATTGTAGTAGCTTTTGTATAGGCTTAAATCCTAAAGTTTTCTAGCACTTCCACTTTTCGATACAATTAAGATTTGTATAGGCTTAAATAGATTGATTTTGAAATTCTTCATATTGTTTCTCTGAAAATTAATTGAGATCTTTACTTTTTTATTTTCATATGTCTAAAGAGATAGGATCTACAAGTAGTTCTAAACTAGTATCTACAAACGATTCTGATATTAAGAATCAAGAATTAGAAAACTTAATAATAGGAACATTGCTTCCGTCTTCAATTGATAGTTCAAATAATAACGAAAATATAGAAGTTGAAATTATTAAAGATAAAGTAGTTAACGAAAATTTACACACGTTAGATTACGATCGTCTTCTTTCTAGAATTTTACCTTTAATTACCATAGTTTTGCCAGAACCGGAGGACAAGAAAGACTTATTCCCACCTAATTTAGTTAGAAAACCTAACTCAAATCAAATTGAAAACGAAGAAGTTGACTTTGTTAAAGATAAGATTACAAACGAGAACTTAGTTTTGTCTTATCAATTAGAAGCTATAGAAAATTATAGGAACACTCGGCTTTACGGTCCTTAGTCTAAATAATTAGTTCTTAATTTACACTCCCATATATTAGAAACATATAGGTTTTTATCACACCTAAACTGAAAAATCAACCGAAGGCCCTAGGCATACTTAGAAGCACCCTGCGTGCAGTCACACGGTTAGGTTAGTGTGATTCTTTTGGATGAACGTCAGCCTCCCTTCACACCCCTCTATGACAGCTTTGGTGAACCCGACGTGAAACGTGACGATAGTGTGCCTAGGACTTACGTTACATTTTTCAGTTTTGATTTAAATCTCTAATTTCATTTTCTTCTTGGCTGCAGAAAAATTGAAGATTGAAGCTGTGACAAAACTATGGAAGAAGGATTTCCAACTGGTGGAGGTTCGTCGTTTCAAACCCCCCCCCTCAACGTTCAAGAGAATCAAGATAAATTTTGTGTTTTAGATTGTTTAATGTTTACGTTTGAACCTCTTCAGCAAAAATATCATCAAGTAAGGTGCTTATTTCAAGTTCTTTATTTTTAGTTTACACACATCACTTAAAAGGAAAAGTTGTTTTCATCTACACTAGGATCTAAGCACTTTCATATTAGCATTTAAAAGAGTATTTGATTTTTTTTTTTGTATCTAGGAAATATAATTTTCACTTAAAGCATTTAAATATCTGCATTTTGGGAAAAGCCATTATTTTTGCATCATTAAGAAGAAAAGATTTTAAGTTTTGAAAAAGAAAGATTGTTTGTTTTATTTTCATTGCATAAAAAGAAAGCTTATAGCATAAAAATAGTTTAAATTTAGGTTTCTTTTGACTTATAGTTAATGCTTTTATTTCTTCAAAGAAATTAATTTTAAAGAAATTAATAGTAAACTAAAAGACTTAATTCAAGAAAAACTATTTTATAAAAATTACCTTATTAAAAAAACCCTTTAAAATTGAAAAAGTTTAAAAAAAATTTTAAATCTCTAAAAAACTTAAATTCAAAAAGAGTAAATATTAGAGATAAGTCAAAATTTAGGTTAAAGAAATCAATTAGACTTTAGAAAAGAAGATTAGAATTAGTAAAGCCTAGGACTAGGGTAAAGCCATCCCTGGCTTTATCAACTAGTGATAGATTTAGACAATTTAGAGAGCAATTAGATCCGGCTATTAGGGAACTTCTTCTCTATTCGAAACGTTATCAAGAGCGGGAGGAGATGTTTAGGAACATGATGATAGAAAATTGTTTAATTAATAAATGAATTAAATTGATATTTATAGTAATGCTATATTATATATATTAGTTTCACTATATATTTTAAGATATATATAATGTTATATTCATTAGTTTATAGAGTTACATAGTTGAGTCATGTTATATTTATTTAATATTAAACAAAACAAATGCACTTGTTATTATGCATGAACGTGGCTGTTAAACTATGAGTATATGTGGAATGCATGATAAGTAACTAATTGTGTGCATGGCACGTTGAGTGGTGCGCATACTAATCTCAAGCCTATAAAACAGAACTATTACTCAATGAGAAACCTAATGATCTTCGTTGCAGGTACGGCGAATTCTACACACACACAGAGAGAGAGAGAGAGAGAGAGAGAGAGAGAGAGAGAGAGAGAGAGAGAGAGAGAGAGAGAGGGAGAGAGGGAGGGAGGGAGGGAGGGAGGGAGGGAGGGAGGGAGGGAGGGAGGGAGGGAGGGAGGGAGGGAGGGAGGGAGGGAGGGAGGGAGGGAGGGAGGGAGAGAGAGAGAGAGAGAGAGAGAGAGAGAGAGAGAGAGAGAGAGAGAGAGAGAGAGAGAGAGAGAGAGAGAGAGAGAGAGAGAGAGAGAGAGAGAGAGAGAGAGAGAGGCGCCTTTTGCATCGTTTCTTTCGGGAACACTAGTTGTTTGTCAATTGTTCTCTCTATCTTCTGTGAGCGCTTGCAACCTTTGTTTCATAGAGAGAGAGTGAGAGGGAATGCACAAAGAGAGATGGAGATGGACATGGTCTTAGTCGGAGCTTAGAGCATGGTAGAGAAGTCGGTGGATTTGTTGTATATTATTGAACAAGGCATTGTTAAAATATTAAATTAATATGTTTTTGATGTTTTTGATATAGCAGCTGAAGGTTCGTGAGGAGCGTGCAAGGCGTGAAAGGGCGGACATCAATAATCCAAATAATTATTATTTAGCTTGTAAATAAACCTGCGTAGAAGGTTCTATTGTTAGAAAAGTAATGGTTAGAATAAGGGTCGTTGTAGACCGCAGTTTCTATTATTCAAAGTAATGGCTTTCTGTAAAAGTTATCAACTTTTAGTTCATGCCTGCTTTTCGAAGCCGCCCTCATGTAACCACTATTTTTGACGTAATCAAAAGTCCTATAAATACATGCACTCTGTAGACTGTCGAAACAGAGTGCATGGGGGGAGATTGCACCCAATACTGCGTTGTGTCTCGTCTCTTGTTGCGTCTATTCTCTGTGTGTTTTCTGTGTCCGTAATCTCTGTATGCGCGTGAGCAAGATCCTGACAACAGTGGTATCAGAGCTCTGCACGCGTCAATACAGAGGGTTCTGTTCTCTGTTCGCGATTCCGATCCGATTCCGATTCCGATCCGATTCCGATTCCGTCTCCGTCTCCGTTTCCTGTTCCAGTTCCAGTTCCGGTTTCTGTTTCTGTTTCTGATCCAGAACTAGAACCTACGTCTTCACCTACGTCTTCACCTACGTCGACTAAGGCAAAGAGCTTAGGCAATAACTTAGGCAATACATTGGCAACATTGGCACCCAAGGCTCCCTTGGCGACCGTTGGCTATGCGCGAGGCAATTTTAATTTTTGAGTGGTAATAGAGAGGTTTAGAGTCCCTAAGGTAGGAGGATTTGAACCCACAACCTCCTACTTTTAAGGGAAGTACTTTGACCACTCCACCATATCTTGGAGTTGTACTCAAGTCTCTCTCTCTCTCTTACTTGTGGAAGGCGCTCGGGGCGATTTCAAGGATGGACTCAACAAAGAATTAAGTGTAACTTTCAATCCGTAGGTCGGATTGAGGCGTGTAATATACCGTTGGAAAGCTCTCGGAATGAACTTTCCAATGAGCTAGCTTCGAAGTGTGAATTCATTCAAAATCCTTGGGTGGAACTTGATTGAGTGTTCAAGATACCAAGCAAGGTTGAGAACATGGGATCGAGACACCAAGGTTGCAAACAAGAAGGTTCAATACACCAAGGTTGAGAGCAAGGGTCCGAGAGCACCATGGAGGATTACAGTAATTCACCTCTACCTGCGGCAACACTTGAACAACAACTAGAGCTCTTGCGGCATGAGCTTCAAGGAGCTCAGAACGAGATCCGACAACGTGATGAAATCCTCCAAAGGATGCAAACTGAGGAAGACAACCTTACGAGAGTAGTAAAAGCTATTGTGTCTGCCCAATCTGATGTTACTCATTCAAAGATTGGTAATAGAAACTACCAGTTTCTACGATTTGATGGCCGAAAGGATGGGCCTTTAGTACTTTCTTGGTTGTCGCAGTTTGATGATTTTTATACCGATGAAATGTATGTTGAAAGTGAAAAAGTTAAATTTGCCACTAACTATTTAGTAGGTAAAGCTCAACTCCGGTGGAATGTCCTGCGACACAGTACGGAGCGTCCAACAACTTGGAAGGCTTTTCAAGAAAACGTGAAGGATTCATTTCTTCCTCCTCAATACCATTTGCATGTTCGACGAGCATGGACGACCCTTACATGGAAGGAGGGTGATACGGTTACTACCTACATAGAGTGGTTCTGGCAAAATTTACTGCTTGTACGAATGCTTGAAGATGTATCAGAGGATATCTTGCAGCAGAAATACGAAGATGGTTTGGAAGTGGGTATCCAAGGTAAGCTTCATACCCTACGACCTACAACCCTCAACGAGGCTATATCTTTTGCTTATGATGCAGAAAAAGAATTCCAGTCCATAACCAAGTCACTCCGTCTACAACAACCACGTCCACGACCATTTCCTGTTAAACCTTCATTTCCTATGAAGCGTAATTTTAATGCCCCATCTTACCCTAGTTTTCCTCGACCTCTACAATCCAATTACTCAACTTCACCCGTTGCTTCATCTTCTTTGTATAAAGTGAAAGCTGCATTTCAAGGTAGTCGTTATAATGTAACACGAGAAGTGCAAGATGTTACAATTAGCATAGGCCCTTATGTTGACTCACGAACATTTTTAATTGCACCTTTGCAATCTTATGATGTTATACTAGATATGCCTTTTCATCACCATTATAACCCACGTATTGACTACCATACTCATACCTTTAAGTTTGTTTTCAAAGGTCAAATCATTACTTTGTCTGCACGGCATGATTTCCAACCATTTCCATTGATTAGTCACACTCAAGCAAAGCATGCATTTAGGAAAGGATTCAACTCATGCATTGTTTTTGTCAATGTCATCAATGATTATACTCATACACTTTCAGATGCATATAAACCTTTCATGAGTACTTATAAGGATTGTTTTATGTCTGAATATCCCTCTGAACTACCACCATCTCGAGGATCCTTTGACCATAGCATAGACTTAGTCCCTGGTAGTTCTCCTCCTCATAAAGCACCTTATAGACATGGCCCATTACATCAAAAGGAAATAGAAAATCAAGTAAAAGACCTACTACAAAAAGAACTTATAAGGCCTAGTTCTTCCCCATTTGGAGCACCAGTTCTTTTAGTAGAGAAGAAGAATAAAACTTATCGAATGTGCATTGATTATAGAGCCCTTAACAAGATCACGATCAAGAATAGATACCCTATTCCTCGAATAGATGATCTCTTAGATAAGTTACGAGGAGCTCGTGTCTTTAGTAAAATTGATCTTAAATCGGGTTACCATCAGATTCGTATGACACAAAGTGATATTTTTAAGACTGCATTTAGAACTCAAAATGGCCATTATGAATTTATGGTAATGCCCTTTGGACTTACTAATGCCCCTGCTACATTTGCGCGAATGATGAACAATATTTTTCTTGATTACCAAGCTTTTGTTCTTGTATTCTTTGATGACATACTTGTTTACAGTAAGAATGATAGTGAACATGAAAAGCATCTTGAAACAGTTTTTCATTTGTTACGAGAAAACACACTTTATGCTAATCCTGAAAAGAGTTATTTCTTTCAGCGTAAGCTAGAATATTTAGGACATATTATTTCAAGTGAAGGTGTGCATGTGGATCCGAAAAAGATTAGAGTTATCATAGAATGGCCTACACCACAATCAGTCAATGATGTTCGTTCTTTTCTTGGGTTGGCTAGTTTCTATAGGAAGTTTGTTCGAAATTTTTCTTATTTAGCATTGCCTCTTACTTTGTTGTTGAAAAAGAAAATAAAATTTGCATGGGGATTTACCCAACAACAATCCTTTGACAAACTTAAACATGCACTTTCATATGCACCTGTTTTATAATTACCTGATTTCTCACAACCCTTTCATGTTGTTACTGATGCTAGCGGTTCAGGAATAGGTGCTGTTCTGATGCAAAATGACCATCCCATTGCATTTGAGAGTAGAAAGCTTAAACCCTCAGAACAGAATTATAGTACGTATGATAAAGAATTGTTAGTAGTTGTGCATGCTTTGCGAATTTGGAAACACTATCTTATGGGCTCTGAAGTATTAATCAAAACCGATCAACAGGCTATTAAGCATTTATTAAGTCAGCCCTTAATCTCTGATAGGCATCTTAAATGGGCATCATTCATTCAAAATTTCCAACCCATGATACAATATCAACCTGGTAAAGCTAATGTCATAGCTGATGCTCTTAGCCGTTTTCCTTCGAATTCTGTTGTTTTGAATAATATTTCTGCCATTCAAATTCATTCTTTTCAAGACATGGTTTCCACTTATGCATCTGATTTGTATTTTTCACGTGCATGGCATGACTTCAATAATGCTGCATCTTTATCTGATGAACATTATACATTTCATAATGGTTTTCTCTATTTTCAACATAGATTGTGCATAACCCAAGCTTTTAAAGATTTTGTCATTAAGGAAATGCATGAACCCTCTTACATGGGTCATAGAGGCATACAGAGCACTATTTCTGCTTGCAAAGATTTCTTCTTTTGGCCACATATGGAAAAAGACATTGCATATTATGTTTCTCAATGCATTGTATGTCAGCGTGTCAAACGTCATCATGGTAAACCATTTGGATTATTAATGCCCCTTCCTATTCCAAATGAACCATGGGAACAAATCTCTATGGATTTTATCACAGGTCTTCCTATCACTTCATCACATAATGATATGATTTGGACAATAGTTGATAGGTTTAGTAAATATGCATATTTTATTCCATGTAGAAAAACTTTGACTGCACCTCAAGCTGCAAAATTATTCATTAAATGCATTTTTCCACATCATGGATTTCCTAAAGTAATGTTATCTGATCGTGATGTTAGGTTTTGTAATCATTTTTGGGTTGCCTTATTTCAACATTTTGGTTCTAAAATAGATTTTAGCTCTGCATTTCATCCTGAAAGTAATGGATAGAGTGAGGCTACAAATAGTACTATTCTTGATTTATTGCGTTGTTATTCATTAGATAATCCTAATAACTGGGATGAAAAGTTGCCATTGCTTCAATTTGCTTACAATAACACTTCACATACCACTACTGGTCGTGCACCTTTTGAAATAGTTTTTGGTAAAAAGCTTCCCACTCCCATGTCCCTCACCCAAACCGACATTCCGCTGGCTGATTCTATTGCTCAAGATCACGTTTCTATACTTCATGATGTTCACGAGCACATTAGGAAAAGTCAAGAGCGATATACACGTATTCTCAATACTAAACGATTAGCCAAAGAATTCAAGGACAATGATTTTGTATGGTTGCGCATAATTAAAAGACGTCTCAAAAATATTTTGCAGCATCCTAAAATTAAACTTGCACCACGCTATTATGGACCGTTTCGCATTATAGAAAAAATTAATGATAATTCATTTCAATTAGGTATTCCATCCCATTGGACTATACATAATTCTTTTCATATTAGCTTACTTAAACCCTTTAAAGGAACTTTACCACTTGCTCCACTTCTTGATGATCCTCCTTTAATTGAAGAACAATCTGAAATCTTAGTTCCTGAGAAAATCATTGATCATGATGTCACTATTACACGCACAGGTACTCAATATCATCGATATTTGGTTAAGTACAAAAATCACTCTATTGAAGAATGTTAATGGATACATAAAACACAATTAACACCTCATTATGACCACTTAATTTCTGCATATCATACACAAACACATTAATGTAACAGCTCCATGAACATTTCCATGCATGTATTTTTACATGGCACATGCCTATTTTATTTATTCAGTGATGAAACATGTGACTGGCCATCCATGTTTATTATTTTTATCACCTGAGGTCAGTTGCTTGTCAACTGTGGGGCATGTTATACCTTATGGAATATGTTGAACAATGCATTGTTGGATTGAAATATGGAATAGCCAATGCATTGTTGGATTGAAATATGGAATAGCCAATGCATTGTTGGATTGAAATATGGAATAGCCAATGCATTGTTGGATTGAAATATCGAATAGCCAATGCATTGTTGGATTGTAACATGCAATATGTTGGCCAATGCATTGTTGGATTGTAACAGTAATATGGAATATGTTGAACACTGCATTATAATTGTTAGAGTGTTGAATTATTTTATCAACTGAGGTCAGTTGCTTGTCAACTGAGAGGCATGTTGTATATTATTGAACAAGGCATTGTTAAAATGTTAAATTAATATGTTTTTGATGTTTTTGATATAGCAGCTGAAGGTTCGTGAGGAGCGTGCAAGGCGTGAAAGGGCGGACATCAATAATCCGAATAATTATTATTTAGCTTGTAAATAAACCTGCGGAGAAGGTTCTATTGTTAGAAAAGTAATGGTTAGAATAAGGGTCGTTGTAGACCGCAGTTTCTATTATTCAAAGTAATGGCTTTCTATAAAAGTTATCAACTTTTAGTTCACGCCTGCTTTTCGAAGCCGCCCTCATGTAACCACTATTTTCGACGTAATCAAAAGTCCTATAAATACATGCACTCTGTGGACTGTCGAAACAGAGTGCATGGGCGGAGATTGCACCCAATACTGCGTTGTGTCTCGTCTCTTGTTGCGTCTATTCTCTGTGTGTTTTTTGTGTCCGTAATCTCTGTATGCGCGTGAGCAAGATCCTGACAACAGGATTCATGCTCATGCATATGAGAAATAATTTTTAGGTCTGCAGTATATTTAGCTTTACCAACGTAGAAGCCTTCATTACCATTCTCATTCTCTCTTTTAGAGTTTCTTTTAAATATTGCATTTGCACGCTTCATTCCGAAGCACATGGAAGTTGAGATGGGAGATGCTTTCTTGCTGCACTCAGAAAATCGAGTCCAGAAGCTTGATGGGACCACTGTCACGTTAATTCTTGTGCAGATTGCAGTCAACTCTTTCAGCAACAATGAAATGTGGTATGATTACAACGGAATCAATATTTTGACTTGTGCAGTATATGCGATCGTAGCAGGCAGCTTCAGAATGAACTCACCCCAGCCATATTACATGGCGCTACTACTTAAAAAACGAATGAAGAATGCTTAGAGTCGAATCCGTTTAGTCAATTATGCTCTTGATTGGATCTGCACATAAAAAAAAAAAATGGCACAAGTTCGCATGGTTTTGGTGCAAGGACAGAGAGAGAGAGAGAGAGAGAGAGAGAGAGAGAGAGAGAGAGAGAGAGAGAGAGAGAGAGAGAGAGAGAGAGAGAGAGAGAGAGAGAGAGAGAGAGAGAGAGAGATTGGTCGCGCTTTCTTATTATCTGTGATTTTTAGTGTAAAAAAAAAAGTAATTTTATTCGCTACAAGGGTATTTCTCACTATGTATGGAAATTTCTAATGCTTCGCGTTTTTTTTATCGAAGAATGCCCGTAGAATCTAGATGTCATGTGTGCGTGCGGTTCTGCCTATGCGTTTTTGTGTGTTTTTGAGCAAGCTTTCTCTCAAAGTACGATACACATTTATCCACACATGAGCACATAAATTTTGATGGATTGCATATTTGATTGAAGAACTAGGGTACGCGTATGCATGCGTGCAGTTGTATTTTGAGCATTTATGTATGTGTTTTGTATTCCCTCTTATGAGTTACACGTATGTACGTATTAATACACATATCTCAATTCAAAACTATGTATTATGTGAATATTCATGCGTTGTGATCACGTAATACATGTATCATGAATACATTCAACAAGCCTTTTACTTTTGTATCATTACTGCATGTTGGGAGTGTGGCTCTAGCACAGGACCTGTATTGCTTGAGATTAGAGTACAACTCCGTAGGCACGCTCATAAAAATGTACTTTTGGAAGCACGTATTTTTCACATGATGTCGGAAGTTGATATTTTAAGCGGCAGAAATTGTAGGCTCGAATTATATAGCAGAGCGATTTATCACTATGTTACTCGCAGACGCGCGCGTACACACATCACACGTACACACAGAGAGAGAGAGAGAGCACAAATATGAAGTAGAGCTTGTATTGATCCGTTACGGAGAAGTATTGAGGGATTGAAGAGGATTTGTTGGTTTGCACTGTTATATCAAGAGTAATTTAGAGCCTGAGAAGAGAAAGTCATGTCGGCATGTTCACAGAGAGAGCATTTCCTCCTGTCCGGATTCCCGAGTCAAGTTATCTTGATGTACACATAGAGGCACCCACAATTAGGGCACTACAGCGCCTTCCAAGCTTCCTGAAGACCTGGAGAGTGAGAGACAGGCAGAACAGGGGGGAGAGTTAGCACTCACTACTCGTGCAACCATCATCTCTGTATATTTGTGCACCTGAGGTATATAGCAACGTTCCAAGAACTTTTTGGGTTTCTACTTATCATTCTCAGCACACTTCCAAAGAAAGCAGAATTATGGAAATTGACTTCTGATAGCACTATTCATGTAGTTGATTTCAAGTGTTTATGGATCCAACAAATGTTTTTTTTGTTGCAAAAAGAGTGAGAGAGTGATTGCATATGTGTACGTAAGTGTGAGCATATATGAGTATGCATGAATGTATGTATGCATGAATATGTGTGAGCATGAGCATGCATGTATATTAATATGCATGTTAATATGTATGCATATGAAGAATGATTTTCATAAATGTAGGAGTGTATGCATGAGTGCATATGAAGTGTGATGCATTTTATGCATGTTTAGAAATGATAAGCATGAGTGATGAATATGCTATGTATGTCTATTTGAGTAAGAGTGCATGTGTATGCATGTGCATGTTAAGATAGAGTTAGCATGTAGTACATGTACATATAGAAGGTATAAGATAATACATGTGCATATTAGAGATAATACATGTGCAGATCATTAACGAGATTTCAAAAGGAGATTACGAGAACACAAGCATACGAAATTTTCAGGATCACAAAATTACAATATTTGAAGATTGTTTATTAAGTTGTATAGGATTATCTATAAAGAGAATTGTATTAGCTTTTGTATAGGCTTAAATCCTAAAGATTTCTAGCACTTCCACTTTTCGATACAATTAAGATTTGTATAGGCTTAAATAGATTGATTTTGAAATTCTTCATACTGTTTCTCTGAAAATTAATTGAGATCTTTACTTTTTTATTTTCATATGTCTAAAGAGATAGGATCTACAAGTAGTTCTAAACTAGTATCTACAAACGATTCTGATATTAAGAATCAAGAATTAGAAAACTTAATAATAGGAACATTGCTTCCGTCTTCAATTGATAGTTCAAATAATAACGAAAATATAGAAGTTGACATTATTAAAGATAAAGTAGTTACAGAAACTTTACACACGTTAGGTTACGATCATCTTCTTTCTAGAATTTTACCTTTAATTACCATAGTTTTGCCAGAACCGGAGGACAAGAAAGACTTATTCCCACCTAATTTAGTTAGAAAACCTAACTCAAATCAAATTGAAAACGAAGAAGTTGACTTTGTTAGAGATAAAATTACAAACGAGAACTTAGTTTTGTCTTATCAATTAGAAGCTATAGAAAATTATAGGAATGCTCGTCCTTACGGTCCTTAGTCTAAATAATTAGTTCTTAATTTACACTCCCATATATTAAAAACATATAGGTTTTTATCAGAGCTAAACTGAAAAATCAACCGAAGGCCCTAGGCATACTTAGAAGCACCCTGCGTGCAGTCACACGGTTAGGTTAGCATGATTCTTTTGGATGAACGTCAGCCTCCCTTCACACCCCTCTACGACAGCTTTGGTGAACCCGACGTGAAACGTGACAATAGTGTGCCTAGGACTTACGTTACATTTTTCAGTTTTGATTTAAATCTCTAATTTCATTTTCTTCTTGGCTGCAGAAAAATTGAAGATTGAAGCTGTGACAAAACCGTGGAAGAAGGATTTCCAAATAGTGGAGCTTCGTCGTTTCAAACCCCCCCCCTCAACGTTCAAGAGAATCAAGATAAATTTTGTGTTTTAGATTGTTTTAACGTTTACTTTTGAACCTCTTCAGCAAAAATATGATCAAGTAAGGTGTTTATTTCAAGTTCTTTATTTTTAGTTTACACACATCACTTAAAAAGAAAAGTTGTTTTCATCTACACTAGGATCTAAGCACTTTCATATTAGCATTTAAAAGAGTATTTGAGTTTTTCTTTTGTATCTAGGAAATATAATTTTCACTTAAAGCATTTAAATATCTTCAGTTTGGGAAAAGCCATTATTTTTGCATCATTAAAAAGAAAAGATTTTAAGTTTTGAAAAAGAAAGATTTTTTGTTTTATTTTCATTGCATAAAAAGAAAGCTTATAGCATAAAAACAGTTTAAATTTAGGTTTCTTTTGACTTATAGTTAATGCTTTTATTTCTTCAAAGAAATTAATTTTAAAGAAATTAATAGTAAACTAAAAGACTTAATTCAAGAAAAACTATTTTATAAAAATTACCTTATTAAAAAAACCCTTTAAAATTGAAAAAGTTAAAAAAAATTTTTAAATCTCTAAAAAACTTAAATTCAAAAAGAGTAAATATTAGAGATAAGTCAAAATTTAGGTTAAAGAAATCAATTAGACTTTAGAAAAAGAAGATTAGAATTAGCAAAGCCTAGGACTAGGGTAAAGCCATCCCTGGCTTTATCAACTCGTGATAGATTTAGACAATTTAGAGAGCAATTAGATCCGGCTATTAGGGAACTTCTTCTCTATTCGAAACATTATCAAGAACGCAAGATGGAGGAGATGTTTAGGAACATGATGATAGAAAAGCAAGGGACACGTACAGTCTAAGCTATTCTAAAAGAGAAAGGAAAATTTACCGGATTAAACATTACAGAATACCTGGATGCATTTGAGGAGCAACTGCAAATCCAGGGATTACCTGAAGATGTGCTAGTTAAATACTTTGGACGTGTAGTTTCTAGTTCAATTCTAGAATCTATACAAGAACACACTGAAAAACCTCGGGAGGAATTTAGAAAGGAACTTCATAAAATGTTCTATCTCGAGGATTTTAGCCAGCACAGTCGAGAAGGTTTTTTGCGGTGGTTAAACACTGTTAAGAGCAATGAGTCTTTAACTCATCTTCACGGTGAGTTTATGAGACGTCTGGCTCAACTTCCTGAAGATGACAAAAATGCTATTAATCCAGATGTAATATATTTTCTTAAGATACTTAATCCAAAAGATAGGGCTGAAATTGAAAGACGAATAGAAGAGCCAGGAAAAAGGTATGGGCTAACTGATGACTAGGAGAAAGTAAAAAAAGAGATAGAGGTTGTTGCTCAAATAAAGCAAAGGCAAACGATTTTGTATGCTAAACCTAATGCTTCGCACCCTAGAGAGACTCCTGCTATAAGGCAAGTTGACATGCCAATGCCTGCTACTATGGCTACGGCTAATAATACAATTGCTACTAAAGCTCCCATAGAATTTCAACTAGAATATTCTATGTAAGCAAATGGAAAATGTTATGAACATGCAAGCATCTCTTTCAAAAGAGGTTGCTAATTTAAATAAACAAGTTTACTCCATGAGCTTTAACGATCCAGGGGCTAGCAGTAGTGGTGCAGGGCAAGCACCACCTAATCAACAAGTTATGCCTCAGTATGTTCCACCACAACCAGTCTTTCAGCCGGTACCACAGCAAGCTTCTCAGTTTGCTGTACAACCACCCTTTCAAAGAACTAATGAGAAAAGAGGAACTGGCGTGAAGCGCTGTGTTTGGTGTGATATTATGGAGCATGCATCATTTGCTTGTGAAGAGTTCAAAAGTGCTAAGGCGAATCAATTAGTTGTGGAAATAGATAGAAGACTATGTGACTTTAGGTCTTGTCTTCCTTTGTCTGTCAATTGGGGTAAAGGCGGAATGAAAAAGCTTTATGAAAATTTAACAGTCTCAGATGCGACTGCCAGTACTTCAGCTGCAAGACTAGAGCTGGTCAAGGATAGGCCTTCTTCAACGCCTAACCAAAATCCATATTCGATAGAGGCACTGGTACGAGCTAGAGATGAAATAATGTACAAGATTGCATGGAAATCTCCTGTAGAACAATCCTCTGTCTTTTCTCACATTGCTAATGTTGAGGAAAAACGGAGACGAGAAGATCAACAGGATGATGTAGGAGAAGGTGATAGGAGGGTAACTAGGAGGCAAACAAGAGAAGATGAAAAGAAAACTGATAAAAAAGTTCAATTTGATGAATAAAATTTATCTCAAGAAGAGATGAGAAAAATGATAAAGGAAGGCAAAAAACCAACCGATGAAAATGTTCAATTGCAAGAAGAACAAAAGAAATTGGAAACCTCTAAACCTGAAAATAAAGAGGATCAAAAGCAAAATGAAGAGAAAGGAAAGAAGAAGGGTAGAAGAGCTCCACGTGCTATTATGATTTCTGAGCTCGAAAAGAAAAATGATGCTAGGGAGATTTTAAATGACATTCTTCTAAAAAGTCAAGTAACGATGTCACTTGAGCAAGTGTTTTCCATAGCAAAACCAGAGTTCAAAGACAGTTTTATTTGACTTATTAGAAGAAGACGCTTTCCTTTGCCACAAGACGAGGATATGCAAGACGTGGCAGAAGAAACCCTAGCTATGAATGATGTAGTTACATTGAGTGAAAGTGATTATGAGGATGATGAAAAATTTACAACAGGAAGTGTAAATAGAAATTTTCTAGGACCTATACAACCTGATGAAGAAATGTTAAAGAGTGAGAGTAAATACAATTCTACCTTCTGGGCAAGAGGCACACCAGAAGTAAAGATTAGAATCGGTGATGAAAAGGATTCTTGTTTAGCTTTGGCTCTCATTGACTCAGGGTCAGAGATAAACGTGATTTCAAAAAAGTTCTTTGACAAATTGAGATGGCCAATTGATAAAGAGCACGGTTGGCGGATGAGAACAGCTGACAATGGCTCTGGTATTTTGTTGGGTGCATGTGCGAATGTGCCTATTATGATAGGTGGTGTTCGAGAAGAGTTTCACTTCTTTGTTCAAGATAATTGCTCATATGAAGTGATCCTTGGACAGCCATTTATAGCTGAAATGAGGATGGAAACAAAGGCAATGAACGACGGATCAGCGTATGCAAGAATTTGATCCAAATTAGGGATGGATTCTTTGCAAGTTATGACGGTTTGCCCAAACCACACTAGAAATAGAAAGAGCTTAAGAAGAAATCCTATTGACTCGATCAGTCATGTATGTAATGATCCACTGATTGTAAGAGAATATGGAGCGTACTATGATCAAAATTTCTGCTAGACTCCACTATTGAGCGAGACAATAGTGGACGTTGTTTTGATGTCTCGCCTATCAATGAACATAAATTTGATAATTACTTAATTTGTACTCCTACAACTAGTTTGCATTATATTACTAATGAAAACCGTCCAAAAACATTTAGAAAACAAACTGAAAAATATTTCAGACAAACTGGATTCATTTTAAGTGACGAGAAAATTGAGAGTATAATTGAATTATCAAAAAGTTCTACTTTATTAGAAGAGCTTGAAAGTGTTTCTCATGAAAATTTTGAATCAAATCTAGTAATTCTTAATTCTATTCAAGAGTATGAGATTATTAGTGAATTCTTCTTAGAGCATGAAGTTAGCATAGAAACCAAATACAAAACTGTAGAAAAGAAAATAAAGCCTGTAGCTCAACCCTTACCCAAAGATAGTCATGACATACTTCGTCGAGTATCAAATGATCCTATTCTTAGAGAGCGATCTAAGATAGGTAACATATTTACTGATGAGAGTAAGAAGTTTATTAAATTCGGTGATGAATTTCTTTCTCAAATTGAAAAAGAGCAGTTTACCAAGATGATTGTTCGTCATGGTAAAGTTTTTTCTTTGTTCTCACATGAGATAGGATGTGCAGATCCAAAGTTAGTAGCTCCAATGATTATTTTTACAATACCGCATATTCCTTGGAATCTTCGTCCGATTCCAGTCCCAAAGGCTCATTTACCTGAGCTAATGAGATTGTTAAAGGAGAAGATTGCCATGAGAATCTTGGAACCATCCTCAGCACCATACTCTAATAGGTGGTTCATGGTACCGAAAAAGAGTGGGAAGCTACGCTTTATTCAGGATTTACAGCCTGTGAATAAAGTCACTATTAGGAATGTAGGAACAGGACCCATTGTAGATGAGTTTGCTGAGGCATTTGCTGGTCACTCTATCTATTCAATGGGAGACCTGTATTCAGGGTACGATCAGTTTCAATTAGCAATCGAGAGTCGAGATGTGACCACGATGAAGACTCCTTTCGGTTTAGTACGTATGTGTACTTTACCACAAGGAGCCACGAATTCTGTGGCACACATGATGAATGCTATGAATCTAGTCCTACATGACTTTATCCCAAAAGTGACGATGCCTTTTATTGATGACATTCCAATAAAAGGGTGTGTGGAAAAAGAAAAGGATGAAAGCTTAGATTCATCTGGTTGTAGAAAGTTTGTTTCCAGCCATATTTCAGATTGTGAAAAGATATTTGAAAGATTTGAAGAGGTTGGACTAACTTTCTCCCTAGAGAAATCAACTTTTGGTGTTAATGAAGTGCTAATAGTTGGACATTTATGTGGCCATTATGGTCGTAGACCCTATCCAGCAAAAGTTGATGCCATTAGTAGGATTTCTGAGAGATGTCGCAATGTTAGTGAAGTAAGGAGATTCCTAGGTGCATGTGTTTTCTATGTCATCTGGATTCCTCACTTTGCTCATGTAGCGAATCTACTTTATGATTTATTGAGAAAAAGAAAGAAATTATTTTGGATTGATGAACATTCTAGAACTATGAGGCGTCTAAAGCAATTGCTTATCAATGCTCCTATTTTGAAACGTATTGACTATACAGGAAATAAGCCTGTATTCCTAACCGTTAACACTAGTCCTATTGGTATAGGCTGGGTCATTGGACAGGATGATGAGAAGGAGCAAAGGTACGCAGTTTGCTTTGGAGCAAAGATTCTTCATGATACTCAAAAGAATTACCCGCAAATTAAGAGAGAATTATGGGGATTAGTTACAACTTTAAAAACAGATAAAGAATACTTTATAGGAGCTAATGTAATAGTAGAGACCGATTGTCTTCCATTAATAGGTTTAATAGCTAATTGTTCATCTCCAGATATAGCTATGCTACGATGGATAGCCTATATTAAATTCATTAATCCTCCTTTTGTTCATATAGCCGGTAAACACCGTTGCTGATATGCTTTCAAGAGTAAAGTTCGATAATGATAGTGAAGCATTAAATAATCATATTAATTTATTAAATTATGAAACATCTACCTATGCATATGAGAGATTTAGAGAGTGCGATTATGAAGGAGAGTGGCGAGATATAGGAAACTATCTGAGTTCATTTCAGCCTTCCCCAAGCTGGTCTTCAAATCGATTCCGGAACATCAGGAAGAAGTCTTTCAACTTCTTCTTGAAAGATGGATATCTTTGGAGACATGCTAGAGGAAAGGTTCGAAACCCTCAAAAAGTACTAGGTTTGAAGGTTTTTCAAGTGCAAGTTATGCAAGAGATGCACGAAAGCCTTTGGGCAGGTCATAAAGGTTTTGTAGCTACGTATGAAAAGATTAGGGAAAGCTACTGGTGGCCGAGGATGTATGTAACTGTTAAAGAATTTGTGAGCACTTGTAGTACGTGCCAGTTACACTCCTCTGTCAAGCATAGAGATCCCCTTCACCCGACCTATCCACATTGTATTCATTACAAGTGGGTAGTTGACCTTGTGACCATGCCTAAAAGCAGTGATGGTATGAGATACATCGTTCTTGCACGAGAGGATTTGACAAATCACGTTGAAGGTAGAGCGCTTCGTTCCAATACTACTTATAATGTATGTGTATTCCTTTTGGACGAAGTATTATCCAGATTTGGATATATAGAAAAAGTAGTAGCGGATAGAGGTGAGTTAGATGCGAGAGAATTCTTTGCACAACATGGAATTCGATTGTCTCTTACGACTGCCTATAACCCAGAAGCGAATGGTAAAATTGAACGAGGGCATCCTTCCATAGTGAAGGCTATTTCTAAAGCTTGCCACAGAGATATTAGTCAATGGCCAAAATATCTTCCATTTGCCCTTTGGGCTGATCGCATGACGTACACGAGAACAACTGGTTTTATGCCGGCTGAACTCATGTAATGTCAGAAACCATTATTTCCCATTCATACTCAGATAATTAATTGGATGAATTTAGGTTGGAAAGATAACATTTCAAGAGAGGACTTATTAGCATTTAGAATTAAGCAATTAAAACAAGGAAATGAAAATCTTAAAGAAGCAATAAAAAAATTAAAAACATCTAGATTGAAAAATAAATTATATTTTGATAAGAAACATAGACTAAGACCGCAACCAATAGAAAGTGGTGACTGGGTGCTTGTATATGATAGTACATTTGATACTCAATACGATGCACGTTGGAAACTAACTAAATGTTGGTTCGGACCTTACGTTGTTGTTTCAGTTTATGAAACAGGTACATATAAATTACGTGAATTTGATGGTTCTATGCTAAAGAATTTGATTGCAGGGAAAAGAATCAAGCTCTTTAGAAGAAGAGAAAGCAATAAATTTGAATTGGACGAAGACTTCTTGGAGGACGACGATGAAGAAGAATAAAAATGATCAGGTGAAAGAGTTCTAAACTTTACTTATTTTGTAGTTGCTAATATGATTTTTATTGATGCATTTCATGTGTATATATGTACATCCTTCTGATAAGAAAGGAAGATTTTTAAAATTATGAAACAATGAATTTAAAACTGAAGAAGGGATGTGTATGAAGAGAAGATAAGAATTAGAGACCCTATGGCTTTCTTAAGGATAGGAGAGGGAACACTTGACTTGCGATTCCTAGTAGAAGTAAGTTTATTTTATATAGGTAGGCTACCTTAACTCCCAACCCATGTCGCTAATGAGATCCTAGTTCCCACTATAGCATTCCTCTAGAACCTCTGCTCTGATTAGGGGTTAAGCCTTTCCCCTTAAACAAAAAAAAAAGTTGCGAAGAAAAATTAAGAAAAGAGAAAAATGAGAACATCAAGCAGTATATTAATGGCTACTGCAAGATGAGAAAAGAAAATTAAAAAAAAAAGAAAAAGAAAAAGAAAGAAAAGAAAAGAAAAAAGTTATCATGATTTAGTTGTGGTCTCGAAACCACTTCTGAAATTCTATACGGGCAATATGAGGCGGATTTATGCTATAGAGGAATTAGTTAGATGCATCTTATGGCGAGTGACTAGGGAATCATGGATAGACCATTTATATAAAATATTTATTACTTTTGAACGGGTTAATAGAAGAGCAAGTACCACAACTGTCTGCTTGATTTCTATGGGACTTTCTAAAACTTGTTTTCAATTTCATGCATTGAAAGAAAACGTTTATGATTCAAGTTTGCATAATTTTAAAAGTTTTTTCTTAACTATCAGAAGATGTACTTACCTTTAGGAGCATATTTCATATAAGTTTGAAAATAGTTCAAGAAATATTTTTTGAAAGAATTTGATACTGCTTTCCTATTGAACTTCAGGTTGGCCCATCGAGGGCGATGTGCAAGTTTGGTGGGGGCAGATGTCGGAAGGATTTCCTCACTCGAATTGTCATATGGAAAAATAAAAATAATTTGCTTTAGAGCCAGTTAAATGATATCTCTCTCATATTTTTTATAATGCATTGGTTTAAAATGACTAATGTTTTTCTTTTGAGTACCTGTAGATAACAAAAACAAGAAGAGCTGAATTAAGAGAAGACCTCATCTCTATTAGTTAAAGACATATTTGTGTATGTATGTAGATGCAAGAGAATAGGTAAGAATGTATGATAGTGTTTGTTAATTCTAATGTTTATATTTATGCATATGAACTTTCATGTTGTTGAGAATATATCTTAGCTTTAAAGTTAAATTCATTTATGTGAATGTATTCCTTAAGAAAAGGTCTAGCACCCTACATTATAAGTGGTTTAAACCCTATATGTTTACTTATTTAAAAAACTCAAGAAAACCCTAATATGAAGAATAAGATTAAGTGCTTGTTTATATGTAACTGTAGGAACTCTTCATGTATGTAATATAAGACTTTAACCCTAAGTGTATGCCTATTAAAGTTTATGAATAAGAAAGAGAATGTGATCATCCATGCCTCTATAACTATATGAATGGGTATAGAATGTTTTAACTTTTATACTATCAATATATAAATATTAGATATGTACATTTCTATAATGTTAGATGTTATGCTATAATATGAATATATGTATTATAAGTTTAAAAGTATAAATGATTAAACTTTAATAACTAGATAAGTATATGTGAATATTTCTATATAATTATATACGTATTTTAATTATAGAAGATTGTTTAATTAATAAATGAATTAAATTGATATTTATAGTAATGCTATATTATATATATTAGTTTCACTATATATTTTAGGATATATATAATGTTTTATTCATTAGTTTATAGAGTTACATAGTTAAGTCATGTTATATTTATTTAATATTAAACAAAACAAATGCACTCATTATTATGCATGAATGTGGCTGTTAAACTATGAGTATATGTGGAATGCATGATAAGTAACTAATTGTGTGCATGGCAAGTTGAGTGGTGCGCATACTAATCTAAAGCCTATAAAATAGAACTATTACTCAATGAGAAACCTAATGATCTTCGTTGCAGGTACGACGAATTCTACAGAGAGAGAGAGAGAGGGAGAGAGAGAGAGAGAGAGATAGAGAGAGAGAGAAAGAGAGAGAGAGAGAGAGGCGCCTTTTGCATTGTTTCTTTCGAGAACACTAGTTGTTTGTCAATTGTTCTCTCTATCTTCTGTGAGCGCTTGCAACCTCTGTTTCACAAAGAGAGAGAGTGAGAGGGAATGCACAAAGAGAGATGGAGACGGACATGGTCTTAGTCGGAGCTCAGAGCATGGTAGAGAAGGCAGTGGATTCGTGCTCATGCATATGAGAATAGGTTTTAGCTCTGTAGTATATTTAGCTTTACCAACGTAGAAGCCTTCGTTACCATTCTCATTCTCTCTTTTAGAGTTTCTTTTTAATATTGCATTTGCACGCTTCATTCCGAAGCACATGGAAGTTGAGATGGGAGATGCTTTCTTGCTGCACTCAGAAAATCGAGTCCAGAAGCTTGATGCGACCACTGTCACGTCAATTCTTGTTGATTTAGAATGAAAATTGCTCGTAGCAGGCAGCTTCAGAATGAACTCACCCTAGCCATATTACATGGTGCTACTACTTTAAAGAACGAATGAAGAATGCTTAGAGTCGAATCCGTTTAGTCAATTATGCTCTTGATTGGATCTCCACATTAAAAAAAAAATGGCACAAGTTCACATGGTTTTGGTGCAAGGACAGAGAGAGAGAGAGAGATTGGTCGCGCTTTCTTATTATCTGTGATCTTTAGTGTACAAAAAAAAGTAATTTTATTCGCTACAGGGGTATTTCTCACTATGTATGGAAATTTCTAATGCTTCGCGTTTTTTTTATCAAAGAATTCCCGTAGAATCTAGATGTCATGTGTGCTTGCGGTTCTGCCTATGCATTTTTGTGTGTTTTTGAGCAAGCTTTCTCTCAAAGTACGATACACATTTATCCACACATGAGCACATAAATTTTGATGGATTCCATATTTGATTGAAGAACTAGGGTACGCGTATGCATGCGTGCAGTTGTATTTTGTGCATTTATGTATGTGGTTTTGTATTCCCTCTTATGAGTTACACGTATGTACGTATTAATACACATATCTCAATTCAAAACTATGTATTATGTGAATATTCATGTGTTGTGATCACGTAATACATGTATCATGAATACATTCAACAAGCCTTTTACTTTTGTATCATTACTGCATGTTGGGAGTGTGGCTCTAGCGCAGGACCTGTATTGCTTGAGATTAGAGTACAACTCCGTAGGCAGGATCATAAAAATGCACTTTTGGAAGCACTTACTTTTCACATGATGTCAGAAGTTGATATTTTAAGCGGCAGAAATTATAGGCTTGAATTATATAGAAGATCTATTTATCACTATGTTACTCGCAGACGTGCGCGTACACACATCACACGTACACACACAGAGAGAGCACAAATATGAAGTAGAGCTTGTATTGATCCGTTACGGAGAAGTATTGAGGGATTGAAGAGGATTTGTTGGTTTGCACTGTTATATCAAGAGTAATTTAGAGCTTGAGAAGAGAAAGTCAGGTCGGCATGTTCACAGAGAGAGCATTTCCTCCTGTCCGGATTCCCAAGTCAAGTTATCTTGTGCATGTACACATAGAGGCACCCACAATTAGGGCACTACAACGCCTTCCAAGCTTCCTGAAGACCTGGAGAGTGAGAGACAGGCAGAACAGGGGGGAGAGTTAGCACTCACTACTCGTGCAACCATCATCTCTGTATATTTGTGCACCTGAGGTATATAGCAACGTTCCAAGAACTTTTTGGGTTTCTACTTATCATTCTCAGCACATTTCCAAAGAAAGCAGAATTATGGAAATTGACTTCTGATAGCACTATTCATGTAGTTGATTTCAAGTGTTTATGGATCCAACAAATGTTTTTTTTGTTGCAAAAAGAGTGAGAGAGTGATTGCATATGTGTGCGTAAGTGTGAGCATATATGAGTATGCATGAATGTATGTATGCATGAATATGTGTGAGCATGAGCATGCATGTATATTAATATGCATGTTAATATGTATGCATATGAAGAATGATTTTCATAAATGTAGGAGTGTATGCATGAGTGCATATGAAGTGTGATGCATTTTATGCATGTTTAGAAATGATAAGCATGAGTGATGAATATGCTATGTATGTCTATTTGAGTAAGAGTGCATGTGTATGCATGTGCATGTTAAGATAGAGTTAGCATGTAGTACATGTACATATAGAAGGTATAAGATAATACATGTGCATATTAGAGATAATTCATATGCATATGCATATGCATATGAAGATAGGATATGCATGAGAACTAAAACATATATGCATGTGAAATGATGCATATATCCATGTGTATTGAATGTACGTATGAAAATGTATGTATAAATGCATGAGAATAAGTGTATACATATTAGATGATAGTGCATGTTTATGAATGCATGTTAGTATGCATGTTTATGCATGCTAGTAAATGCATATATATACTAATGCATGTTAATACATAAATATATTATGCATGTTAAATACGAATTAGTGAATGCATAATTGATATAAGATTGTATGCATGTTGATATGCTTGTATGAATGATAGATATTGAATTGTTATATGATGCATGTTTGCATGTAAACAAATGTGTGTTTGCATAGGTGTCTTCAAATGCATGACAGTTACGAAGTTAGAAGTCTATGTATACATGAGTTAGTATAGGTTTAAGTTATGTATTGAATGTTAAATTAATGAGTGTTTTATTTTTACTAAAAGCATACTTATGGCTCCTAATGATCTTCGCTGCAGATCATTGAAGAGATTTCAAAAGGAGATTACGAGAACACAAGCATACGAAATTTTCAGGATCCCAAAATTACAATATTTGAAGATTGTTTATTAAGTTGTATAGGATTATCTATAAAGAGAATTGTATTAGCTTTTGTATAGGCTTAAATCCTAAAGATTTCTAGCACTTCCACTTTTCGATACAATTAAGATTTGTATAGGCTTAAATAGATTGATTTTAAAATTCTTCATACTGTTTCTTTGAAAATTAATTTAGATCTTTACTTTTTTATTTTCATATGTCTAAAGAGATAGGATCTACAAGTAGTTCTAAACTAGTATCTACAAACGATTCTGATATTAAGAATCAAGAATTAGAAAACTTAATAATAGGAACATTGCTTCCGTCTTCAATTGATAGTTCAAATAATAACAAAAATATAGAAGTTGAAATTATTAAAGATAAAGTAGTTAACGAAACTTTACACACGTTAGATTACGATCATCTTCTTTCTAGAATTTTACCTTTAATTACCATAGTTTTGCCAGAACTGGAGGACAAGAAAGACTTATTCCCACCTAATTTAGTTAGAAAACCTAACTCAAATCAAATTGAAAACGAAGAAGTTGACTTTGTTAAAAATAAAATTACAAACGAGAACTTAGTTTTGTCTTATCAATTAGAAGCTATAGAAAATTATAGGAACGCTCATCCTTACGGTCCTTAGTCTCAATAATTAGTTCTTAATTTACACTCCCATATATTAGAAACATATAGGTTTTTATCACACCTAAATTGAAAAATCAACCAAAGGCCCTAGGCATACTTAGAAGCACCCTGCGTGCAGTCACACGATTAGGTTAGCGTGATTCTTTTGGATGAACGTCAGCCTCCCTTCACACCCCTCTACGACATCGTATATACAAGCAGGGGGAAAAAAACTTCCTAAAGAGTGAAAAAAGTGCCCCGATGGTCCTAGTGTGTTCACACACATCACTACCTAAATATATCAACAAAGCCCCCCTGGGAGTGATGCGGTGAACAAGGAGCTCGCACTCATGTATAAGGAAGTGCCAAGCTATGTGGAAATCACTCCACAAAAGGAAGTAAGCCCAAAGCTTTGTGGAAAGCTTCAAACTTCTCCCTAGGCAGAGCCTTTGTGAAAAGGTCTGCAATGTTCTCCTGCGTGGGCACATATGCCAAGCTGATCTCCCCAGCAGAGAACCTCTCCCTGATATAGTGATAATGCACCTCAATGTGCTTAGTGCGAGCATGGAACACAGGGTTCCTCATAACTACCAATGCACTCTGACTGTCAGTGAAGATGGTGGTGGCAGAAGTCTGACCAACACCCAAATCAGCCATAAGGCGTCTGAGCCACACACACTCAACAGTCATTGTGAAAGCTGCCCTATACTCAGCCTCACAGCTGGAAGTGGCCACATTAGGCTACTTCTTGCTCAACCAAGATATACATGAGCTACAAAGCGTGAAGCAAAAGCCACTAGTGGACACACGAGTGTCATAGCAACCAGCCCAATCAAAGTCAGAAAAAGCATGCAAATCTGGCGGTAGTGATCCCCCCTTGGGATAAAAAAACCCAAGTAGCCGAGTACCACTCAAATAGCGAAAGATGCGCTTAACTGCCTGCCAATGCTTGAATCCTGGGCAATGCATAAACCAGCTCATCTATGAGACAACAAACTGAATATCTGGCCAAGTAATGCATAAGTAAATCAAGCATCCAACAGCCTGCTGATAGAGAACAACATCAAATGCATCTCCAACATCATGAAGACTCAAACGTAAACCTGTCTCCATAGGAGTGGCAATAGGCTTATAGTCTTCAAGGCCAAAATGCTGCAATAATGTGTCAATATATTTCGTTTGACACAAAGCCCTTCCACCATCAACTTGCATAAACTGAATGCCCAAATAGTGATGCAAATGCCCCAAATCAGACATCTCAAATGAGGCATCAAATCGGCCTTAAAATCAGCAATATGCTTCTCAATAGGACCAGTGACCCAGCATGTCGTCAACATAGACAACAATGATCAGAAGCACATCATTAGCACGCTTAACATATAAGGTGCTTTCAGTTGGACTGTTCTCAAAACCATGTACAATCAGATAGGCATGTATCTTCTCATACCAAGCACGTGGTGCTTGCTTTAAACCATATAATGCCTTCTTTAACCTACACACGTGATTTTCATGCCCTTTGTGCACAAAGCCACGGGGTTGAAAAACATACACTTCTTCATGCAAGTCACCGTTCAGAAATGCAGTTTTAATGTCCAACTGATGTACATTCCAACCATGATGGGCTGCAAGTGCACAAATGCTCCGAACAGTAGTCATACGGCATGTAGGTGCAAAGGTCTCATCAAAATCAATGCCTCTTTCCTGCGCATAACCCTTTGCAACAAGCCTAGCCTTATACCTGTCAACTGTACCATCAGGTTTACGCTTCAGCTTGTATACCCACTTAGTGCCAATGGCCTTCTTGCCAGGAGGCAAGTCACATAAAGACCAAGTACCATTCTTCATTATTGCATCATATTCAGATTGCATAGCAGCCATCCAATTTTCTGAATTTTGTGCTTCATCAAATGAAACAGGCTCATTCTCATCACAGAGACTAGATGTAGCCATAGCATATCAATCTGATGCAAAAGAGGCACTATGAGAGCCTGAACGAGTACCATATGACAAAGGTGCATCTAATTTGTTGTCACGCAAAGTCTGCACCAGCCATTTTGGCATAGTTTTTGCCTACTCAATATCAGCTCTCTCATCAACTGGTGCACCATGTAAATCTGCATCAGAAATGGAATGATCTGCATCATCACATGAAACCTGCAAAGGCTGAGAAGTTGGCTCATTGGGACTAGCACTAGACTGTTCACCTGTAAAAAGAGACAACAAAGTATCATACATGTCTTTGGAGCTAACAGATATCTCCTTAGTACATGAAAGTAATGGCTGAATAGCATCTTCCACAAAAACAACAACATGGCTAACCAGAATGCGTTTATTCTGTGGATGATACAGACGATAGCCTTTACTTTCAGAATTGTATCCAACAAAAATACATTTTACTGCCTTATCATCCAACTTTCTGCGATGTTGTTCAGGCACTAATGCATATGCCAAACAACCAAAAATACGCAGATGAGCAACTGATGGCTTGCGGTCATGCCAAGCCTCATATGGAGTGATAGACTGCAACGCTTTAGTGGGACACTTGTTCAGTACATATGTTGCACACATGATAGCCTCAAGCCAGAAACTATGTGGTAAAGCCTAACTCTTGACCATACACCTCGTCATCTCCATGAGTGACCTGTTCTTTCGTTCAACAAATCCATTCTGTTGAGGTGTATACGGCACCGTACACTGGTGTTTTATCCCACGTTCAGCCAGAAATGCATTAAAATCAGAAGACATATATTCCCCCCTCGATCAGAACGGAGGGTGCCTATTTTACATGCTGACAGATTTTCAGCCAAAATCAAAAACTGTTTGAAGCACATGAACACTTCAGATTTTGCCTTCAATGGATATACCCATGCATGCCAGGAAAAATCATCGATAAAAGTCACAAAGTAAAGATAATTCCCAAAAGAAGGTGTCTGCATAGGACCACAGACATCAGTATGTACAAGCTGCAATTTCTGCATAGCCCGAACTGAACCATCTTTTGGAAAGGACGAACGCTGCATTTTGCCCAAAATACAACTTTACAAACATGTTTCCCAGGTGCCTTAAGTTTGGGCAAAGAGGACACCATTTTAGATTTCTGTAGGCATAGCAGACTAGCAAAATTCAGATGGCCAAAGCTTGCATGCCAAAGCTTTGCATCTGACATAGCCTGAGAATCATTTACTGCACATGCCAAATCATTTCAAATCTTTCATAGCCTATGAGCTTATACAGCCTACGACATAAAATGCTAGAAGCAATCATCACATCGCCATTTGACAGATCATGAACTGTACACCTGTCATCAACAAATTTCACAACCAAACCAATCTTGGCTAATGCAGAAACTGATAACAGGTTCTTCTTGATCCTTGGCACAAATAAAGCATCTGACAAAGTGAAAGAACTACCATCAACAGTAGTCAAAATGATATTACCAACTCCCATAACAGGATAAGAGGAGTTGTTGGTGCATGTAACAGTATTCTCTATAGGGGCAGGCTCGAGTGAAGAGAAGAAACTGCGTTGCGAAGCAATATGTTTGGTCGCCCCACTATCACAATACCAAACATCTGATTCTACTGCAGACATGCACTACTCATGAGAAGATGGGTAAAAATTGTAGACAGTAGTAAACGCCCATTCTTCTTCCTGCACAAGATTAGCACACTCTGTTTTTGGTGTAGAGGCCTCTGCAACAACCAAGCCTCTTTCTTCTTTGCCTCTTTAGCAGCTAGTTTTGGACAGTTCTTTATGATATGATCATTCCCTTTATAGTACTTACAAATCAATTTTTGCTTTTTGGATTTCTTCTCATCTTTATCTTCCTTCTTCAAATATGCAGAATTAGCAGATTTCTGCTTACTAGTTGAAGAGCTCCATTTTCCTTTGCCCTTCTGACTAGCTAGGAAAGCTTGATCTACAACTCGCATAATGGACCTGTTCTGCCTAGATTGATCTTCCTACTAACTCCTCAAATGATAAGGCATTTGGATTGCCTTTCATCATCAACCGAAGAGTAGAAGCAAAACTTTGATATGAATCAGGAAGACCATTCAGAACGGTCTGCACAAGTGAGCTATCTGGTATAACCTCATCAGCAGAAATCAACTGTTCCTTCAAGTCTTTGATCTTCGTTAGGAAATTGTCCATAGAATCACCTTCATTCATGTGCTCACTCTCCAACTGTTTTCGGAGGTAAGCAACACGAGCCTCATTCCTAGCTTGGTACGATGTGGTAAGTGTATCCCAAGCATCCTTAGCTATTCTGCAAGAGCAAATGTGAGGAATAATAGCACGTTTGACAGACAAAGCTATCAATGCATGTGCCTGGGCATCTCTACCATCCCAGCAAATCTGCTCTATAGTAGGTGCAGCAGAAACCGCAACACGAACAGGAATATGCAGAATATCATCATCTTCGACACCTTTTGCATTAGCTTTAGTACTTGTAGTTGTAACAGTTGCAGGTGTGATAGGACGTTTTTCGACACCCTGTACAATGTTCCACAGTCCTTTTGCAACCAACACATGTCGCATCATATAAGCCCATAACGGGTAGTTGGTACCATCCAACTTATCCTCAACAACCAACATACGAAATACGTCACTGCTTTCAGCCATGGTCGGTGACTAATACCTTGATGCAGAAAATTGATTGTATCTCAAAAAGTTGAATAGAACTACCTAGACGAATTCCACTAGACCTATAGCAGACTTTGAGACGCTCATACTGGCGAACAGAAACTGGTATATACCTTTGGCACAAAAATCTGAAATAGCCTGCACAAGCATTGCGATAGTGCGTTCGGAGGCCGAAACGAGCTTAGATCGCAATTTCGGCACCACTAAGCAAAGCAATTTTGATCTTGGAAACACATTGAGTATGCTCACCAAAATTCGTGCGATCCTGAGACTACAAATGGAGGAGTGTCGACAGCACCCTAGATGAAGCGACGACCTCCTCTGATACCAATTGTTGGAGTTAGACGTCTTCGGAAGCACACGAACAACACAAGGAAGAAGAAGAAGCTTGGAGCACAACACACAATACTGAATTATTACTAGAGAATGTACAAAGATAAGTATCCCATTAGGGCAATAGGCGTATATACAAGCCGGGGGAAAAAAACCTCCTAAAGAGGGAAAAAAGTGCCCCGACGGTCCTAGTGTGTTCACACACATCACTACCTAAATATATCAACATAGAGCACATCTTTAAGAGTCTTGACAAATTTACCTTCACCTAGCTTCACATCTCCCACATTTGTTATGGGATGCTCAATGTTATCTCCTATCTCCACACAACCTTTTGAGCTTGGGACCTGCATATAAACAAAAGATTCCTCCATACATGATATGTGATTAAAACATCCAGAGTCTATGTACCACTTTTGTCTATGGGATCACTAGTGTAGCCATGTCTCATGGCTAAGAGGGTCTCCTCATCATCCTTCTTAGAGTTGTTAGCATAATTTCCTTGCTCCTTTTTCTTCTTGCCTATGTCATCCTTGAACCAGAAATTTGAAGAAATATGATTCTATTTACCACATATAAAACAAATTTTACCTTGATTAGGGTTGTTCTTCCCTTTGCCGTTCTTGCTCTTCCTTGAAGATGATGCCTTGCTATCTCCTCTAAATCTGAATCTTCTTCCTTGGACTGCTTCCACTTGATTTTTCCTCCTTTCCCATTCTTGCCATTCTTGCCTTTGTTTTTGCTAGCATATAGGACCCGTGAGTGACCATCCTTCTTGGATGTGTCTCCTGTGGCAACTTCTTCTTCCACTAGGTGTGGGATGAACTCCTCAAGAGTTGGTAGAGGATCTCTATACAAGATGGTAGTAATGAGGGGTTTCCACTTGTCTTCTCCTTTCAGCCCATTGAGAGGAATCTACACAAGGTCTTCCTCATCTACTTTGCAGCCAATGGATGCCAATTGCTCCCTCAACTCCTTCACCCTCAAGGTGTAGTCAACAATAGATTGACTACCATCCTTCTTTAAAGAATGGAGTTCATTCTTAAGTTGCATCTTCTTGCTTCTTGTGGAAGTGGCATATATCTTCTCTAAGGCCTCCCAGACATCTCTAGCATGATCAAACTCTGATATATGACCAACTATAGTGTTAGAGATTACCTGTGATATGTAGAAGATAGATCTCCTATTCCTTTCCTGTGGATCCTTCAACATCTTCAATTCTTGATTGGTGATCTTTGGATCTTGGGGATCCACATTGGGCTTATCTTCATCTCCACACACAATAGGCCATAAACCTTTGCTCGTGAGGTAGTTCATGACTCGAAACCTCCATGGTTGATAGTTGTCTTTGTCAAGCAACTCCATTTTTTAACCTAGATCTACCATAATGAACGAGAAATTAGGGTTACAATAAAATGTACCTCATAGCCTTGATGTCCAAGCTTTGTGTCCTTCTCCTAGATTCTTCAAAGGATTTTTTCTGCTCGGATACCAACTAATGGAATTTAATCCCTCAAATTAGCACACTAGAAGTGAAATGAACCCAATGCTTAGGTCCCTTCATACACCTTTTCTGCTACCCTGTAGCAAAACTCTAATTCACCTGTCTTACACCAATCCAAATCACCTAAGATTTTAGCCACTCTTACTATGGATAAAACCTTTCCAACAAGCTATACAACACTGCAAATGAATCTGTGTATGTCAATCAACAACTCTGTAAAAACAAACTATGTAGAGATGTAGGATAATTAGAAATTAGGGTTACAGAGATACATGAATTTCTCTGCACATAAAACTGATTTGAAGAAGCCCTCTTAGGGAAAGTAAGATACATGTATAAGCTACAAAATGCACTTTAAATATCTTGAATTGGATATGTACAGAAGGAGCTACAATTGCTATAACCAGACTATGTCTATACCCAGAAGATACTAGAGGGGGTATGTGCTTCATAGCCCTCAGTGCTCGTCCTCTGTGCATGTAACACCCTCATCTATGTTTTTCCTAGCTTGAACAGTTGTGTTTCAGCTCCTTGAGCTTTGGATGACTCTCTCCTTGATCCTCCTTGAGTATATGTCTCTTGGTCTTCAATGACCTATGAGACTTCCATGCATTTGATGTCTCTTCACCTCCTTTTATAGATTTTGGATGCCTCTCGACTTCAAATGTAGTAGAAGCATTCGTAAGTCCAAAGGGCATTACCATAAAGTCATAATGTCTAGTTTGAGTCCTAAAGGTAGTCATGTAAACATCGCTATGTGTCATACATATCTCTTGGTAACTAGATTTAAGGTTAATCTTACTAGAGGTAATGATTACTCATGAAAAATTAGGATAAGAAGGGATAGTAAAATTGCACTCCAATGAAAAAAGGTTATCGTTGATGCGATTGTTGTAATGGATCGACTTGGTAATCAATTGAAACTCCTTCTTTGCATCATGACAAAAGAAATAGCTTCATAAAGTATTGTAGGTCAGAGTGTGTGAAGGTGGATCTCCATCTCCACACCTTCTTTGTACTTCCTCTGCAAGGTATCTTTAGTTACATCCTCGAACATGCAAATAAGTAAGACTTTGCCAAATTTCTCAGTGTAAGTAGCGATAGTATCACCATCCTTCCATGTAAAAGTGGTCCATGAATGAAGAGCATGTAGATGGAACTGAGGACGAAGAAAAGATTCCTTAACCTTCTCTTGAAAGGCCCTCCATGTCTTGGGCCGATCTGCACTATGTCGTAAAACATTCCACCAAAGTTGGAACTTTTTTACTAAATAAACAGAAGCAAACTTCACTTTATCATTTTCAAAGTAGGATTCATTTGAATAAAAATTATCACTCGAATAACCATGAGAACAAGTTGACCATCCTTACATCCATCAAATCATGAGAAGTGGAAATTCTTTATGCTAATCTTGGAGTGTGTGCCATCTTCTTGAGCAGTAATAATGGCTTTCACCACCCATACAAGGTAGTCCTCCTTGAATTGTATCTCAAAAAGTTGAACAATACTACTCTTTCTAAATTATGCATCAAATACCTTTTTTTCAAAAGAAAAAATGCACCAACAATCCTTCACTTCCGTGCATGAACTCATGTTTCCATGTTATGCACCAAGTGCTTCTAATGCTTCTCATGCTTGAAATGATATGCTAATTTCATCACCTTGAACTAGATTTAAACTTAATCTATAAAAGTATTTGCCCTACTTCAAAAATTTATTAAATATTTTTGAATCGACAACACTTTGACTTGAAGTGTTCCATAATTCAAATAAGAACAAATATGTGCCTTATTTAAAAAAAAAATCTTGGAAGTTACTTATTTCATATTTTTTGCTTACTTGATCTTGAAATATCTTGAGATCATACTTTTATCCTCCTTGAATTTAAATTTTGTCTTTGGATTTTTAATTCCCTTGAGGATAAAATCTAACTTCAAGATTCACACTAGGACTAAACTATAATCATCATCCCACGGTCCGATGTGCCATACCATCTTTCCTACATGAACCTGAGTATAAAATCTAGTGCCCCATATCACCCTATTTTATATTCACATTGACATGCGAGTGATGCTTATCCTAAAGCCTAAACATATCTTGGTAGAGTACCTTCTCACTTCAATTCTTTATAAGAATTTTGAAGTTTCATGCATAACCTCCAACCAGATTTTCTAGGTTTTGTTCTTGCACATGATCATTTCATGATCTCGTGCTTTTACCTTGGAAACTTGAAAAACTTTAGATGGAACATCCATCATTCTCTTCTAGGGTTTTGAAAACCATTTATGATTCCAAGTTCTTGAGTTTCTCAAATTTAACTCCAATTGGTTATATTTGACCAATTTGTAATGACAAGAGTTGTTTACTTCTTGTCTTTAGATTCCTTTCTTACTAAAGCTTTAAGTAACTACCCCGGGCTACATTTTCATGTATAATGAATAACATTTTTCTTGATTGCCAAGCTTTTATTCGTGTTTTCTTTGATGGTATACTTGTCTATATTGAGAATGACAATGACCATGAAAATCATTTAGCCACAATCTTTAATTTGTTATGCAAAAATAAAATTTATGCCAATCTTGAAAAGAGTTCTTTCATCCAAAAAAAATTAGAGTATTTAGGACATATTGTTTTTAGTCAAGGCATTCACATAGATCCAAAGAAAATTAAAGTAATTGAAGAATGTTCTATACCTCCATTTGTGAATGATGTGCACTCTTTTCTAGGGTTAGCTAGTTTTTATAGAAAATTTGTTAAAGGTTTTTCTTATTTAGCACTTCCACTCACATTACTATTGAAGAAAAAGTTAAAATTTGCATGGGGATTAGCACAACAACAATCTTTTGAAAAACTCAATCTCATGCACCTATTTTAAAATTACCAAATTTTGCATAACCTTTCCACGTAGTTACAAATGCTATTGGTTTAGGTATAGGTGATGTATTAATGCAAAACGATAATCCCATTGCATTTGAAAGTCGAAAACTTAAACCTTCTGAAAAGAATTATAGTACATATGATAAGGAACTCTTAGTTGTTGTGCATGCTTTAAAAATTTGGAAACATTACCTTATGGTATCTGAAGTTCTAATCAAAATAGACCAATAAGCTATTAAGCATTTATTAAATCAACCATTGATTTTTGAAAGACGCATTAAATGGGCTTCATTCATACAAATTTTTCAGCCTTTAACTCAATATCAACTTGGCAAAGCTAATGTTGTAGCTGATGCCCTTAGTCGTTTCCCATCCCCACAAACACATATTGTTTCAATCAATAATATTTGTGCTATTCATATTCATTCATTTCATGACATGATTCTTGTTACACTTATGTGTTCCTTGAGTAGCTTTGATGTGAACCTTTTCCCTATACATGGACACTTTTTACTCAAGTGCTAGCTAGAGGTTTTTCCCCAATGTTACCACATACTTGATACACTCATATAGGATATTTTTCAGCTCTTACTTCAGTTTAGTTAATCGTCAATAGAGAGAGCTATTCCGGCCATCCATCCTCTCTGTGTGTCTTACTGTGTTTGTGCTCCTTGTGTGTGCTTCTCGTGCATCTCTCACACTTCTACACACACCCAACAATGGTAGCTAAGTAGGTTGAGCTCCTTCTCAAGTTTTGGGTTTTCGCATTGCGGTGCATGTGCACTTTTAACAGTGCAAATCGACTTCGAAGCATAGAACAATGAATTTTAGCAGCCTAGTTGCACTGATGTTTTACCCCCATTTTGAAGCCATTCATGCAGTTAGAATTGCCTAGTTGCACTGATGTATTTCCACATGTTGCACTAGTTGTACTGATGTTTTACCCCCATTTTGAAGCCATTCGTGCAGTCAAAATTTCCATAAGAGTGATGGTTTTTGAGCTGAAATTTCAGTATTCATTTTAGCTTTTGTCAAAGTAAAGATTTTGTCACATTCTTGTTCCTTAGTGAAATGGTGGACAACAATGACTTGTTTGGCATGCTTCAAGCTGAAGATAAACTTAATGGGGCCAACTATCCATGATGAAGCATGTTGTTGTTGCAAAACAACTTTGGAACATAGTGGCAGATGTAGATCGAAGACCCAGAGGTGCTTCTACTTCACAATCTACTGTCACAGATGGAGCTTCTTCTTCAAGTACAGTGGTTTCTCCTTCTCCACCTACACAGAAGAAAATTAGATGGGATGGAAAAGATGCTCAAGCTCATGCATTGATTGCACTTTCTGTGAAGCGGCATATAGTTAGACACATTCGGTCATGTTCTACATCAAGACATGCATGGGACACTCTTGCTTCTTTGTATGCCATGCCTAATGAAGCACGTGTTGCATACTTGAGAAAGCAACTTGAGGATGTATGTATGGATGAAAATGAGTTTGTGGATGTGTATGTGACATGCATCAAATATTTGAAAGTGCAATTGGAAAACATAGATGAGATTATTCCGGATGCATGACTCATCTCTACATTGTTGAAAGGATTGCCATAATCTTTTCAAAGCTTTTCTACTACACTCTGTTTGGTTGCAAAATTGAATCCCAATATGTATGCATTTGATGAGGTTGTGTCTCTTCTTTTGCAAGAAGAGCAATCTAGAGTGAATAGAAGTGTTTTGATTGAGGGAACACAAGCACTTGTTATCTCACAAAAGGGGAAAAGTAAGTATGGTTCAGCCTTAGGTTCATCAAAACCAAAGCCTCAAGCTTCCTCTTCCACTCATTCCTCTATTGATGCTGATTTGCAAAAGAAAAAGGGATGCAAATATTTCCAAAAGGTTGGTCATACTATTGATGAGTGTAGAAAGCTTGCTAAACACAATGAAAAGAAGAAGGAATTCGTAATGTCTATTGCTGAAAATTCAGCAAATGCAAAAGAATGATGAAGCTAACATGGCTCAAGATTTTTGGGCATGTGTTGTTACATGTCATTATGATGCATCTTAGCATTCTAAATGCATGGTTGTGAGTGAGGATGATTCAGATTGGTTCTTTGATAATGGTGCTTCAAAGCACATAACATCATGCAAAATATTTTTTGCCCCTTTGAAAGATGCACCCAAAGGAGGACATGTGGTGTGTGCAAACAATGCATCTTATGTAGGAGAAATTGAGCTTACAGCTGCAAACAGAGGTGTGATTCTCTGGAAAATTGCCTTGTATGTACCCAGTATAAAGAAGAACCTAATTTTATTTCCGTTGATTGCCAAAGCTGGAATTCATGTACACTTTGTTGATGATAAGTGTATGATTCATGATTTCAGCAATGGCAATGTTATCGTGATGTCCGGTACATTAGGTAATGGTTTGTATCGTATGGATACATACAAGAGGGCTGCCTCGAATGCCTTGGTTGCTCATACTTCTTCGATGGTCGAAATGGATCTTTGGCATGCTTGTTTTGGTAGTTTGCTTTACTTGCAAAAGAAGGAAATGGTTATTGGTTTGCCAACACTTGAGTCCATTGAAAAGCATGCATGTGAAGGTTGCATTCTGGGAAAAATGCATCGATGCTTCTTTTCCAAAAGATAGTCATACACACACTACAAGAAAATTGCAACTTGTTCATAGTGATGTGTGTGGTCCCATCAAGACTCCATCTTTTGGGAAGCATGTATATTTTGTTACCTTCATTGATGATGCTACTCGCCATGCATGGGTATATCCTATGAAAACAAAGAATGAGGTATTTTCTTGCTTCAAAGCATTTTTAGCTATGGCTAAAAATTTTTCTTCACAAAAGCTTTTGAATCTATGCACTGATCGTGGTGGTGAATACATGTCACATGAGTTTAGTGCTTTTCTTTGTGAAAGAGGTATTTCATACCAATGTACGGTGCCATATACACCTCATCAAAATGGTGTTGTCGAGCATAAAATTAGAACTCTACTTGAAATGGCACGGTGTATGGTTAAAGGAAAGCACATTTCCGATAAGTTTTGGATGGAAGCGGTCATGTGTGCAAACTATGTGTTGAATCGCTGTCCTACAAAATCATTGAGAGTAATCACTCCTTATGAGGCTTGGAATGGACATAAGCCCATTGTTAGTCATATGCACGTGTTTGGTTATTTGGCATATGCTCTTGTCCCTTCACAACAATGTCACAAACTTGATGAAAAGGCAAAGAAATGTATATTTTTTGGTTATAGTGATGAAAGTAAGGGATATCGCTCATACCATCCATTGACAAACACTATTATTGTGAGTCGAGATGTGGTATTTGCTGAAAATTCCGTTTTTCCTCTACTTGAATGCAAAAAACAACCAACAGTTAGCTCACAAGATATGTTCGATACACTCATGCCTTTGTTCCAAAATGATGCGCTTGACTATGGCCATGTAGACCAGCCAATTGAGGCTCAAAGGGCTCAAAAATTCTAGACAAATAGGGCTAAAAATGCAGAAAATTTCCAGCCAAACATGGCTGAAGAGTTTCAACCAAAAATTATCAAAACTGTTGGAAATTTCCAACCACATATGGTTGAACATTTGCGTCAAAATATGAGCTGAAAATGAGCATGAAATTCAGTCCACACATGATGTACATGATGATGTATTGCATAATGAATACATGTCTATCAAGAGTGCACAAACTATGCCAAAGTGGCTGAAACAAAGTTTGCAGGAGAGCAAATTGAGTGCACCTTTACTTGGTAGAACAAGATCAAGCTCTCACCATGCATCAAGTAATTTTGTGGATTATTCTCTTATTGCAACAACATGTAATGAAGAGCCACTTTCTTTTGAACATGCATGTGACGATCCACAATGGATGAGTGCTATGCAATAAAAAATGGATTCCATACATAGGAATGGTACTTGGGAGTTATGTGAATTGCCAAAAGGAAAGAATGCCATTGGTACAAAGTGGGTTTACAAGATTAAGAGAAATTATGATGGTAGCATTGATTGCTACAAAGCTAGATTGGTTGCCAAAGGATATGCACATCAATATGGCATTGACTATGAGGAAACATGACTACCATTCATACTGTGCTTGCACTGTCTGCTCATCAAGGTTGGAAAATGCAACAATTGGACATAAAAACAGCCTTCTTGAATGGAGACTTGCAAGAAATGGTTTATGTGAAGCAACTTCCTGGATTTGCCATGAAAGGGAAAGAGCATATGGTTTGTCTCTTGCATAAAGCCTTGTATGGCCTCAAGCAAGCTCCACATGCATGGTATGACAAAATACATAGGCACTTCTGGGTCATGTGATACAAAACTTGACATTCTTATGGCTGATTTGTAGCATACTTTTGATATCACTTATCTTGGTCTTTTGAGCTATTATCTTGGCATCCATTTTGTATGCGTTGAGGGGGGAATTGTTATGCATCAAGAAAAGTATGTTGAAAGACTACTTCAGCGTTTTGACTTTGAGGATTCCAAGCCAGTTTCCACACCAGTTGAGACAGGATTAAGGTTCTCAGTTGAGGATTTCAATGATGCATTTGACACTTCTCTTTATCAGCAAGATGTGGGATGTCTTATATATGCATGCAACACAAGATATTCAACCATGCTTGCATGCCTTTCAGTAGGGAAAAAATGAACCCTGCATGGGCCTTTTAGATTAGTGATGGACCAATGAGAGGAGGGTGGTGGCCATAGTCTAGAGCCTCAATGAACTAGGCTAGAACTAGGTTTCCTTGGTTTTGGACTGGTCAAAACAACCAAAATGTGATGATAGAAGTGGTATTTCCTCATGTAGTGGTTTAAGATTCGAATTTGGTGATCCGAATTCAATATGGACCCTTGGATATGAAGGAAATCAAATGGTTAAGCTTCAAACATAGAGAGAAATGCACCTTTGATTATGTATCGTTGGATGGGGCTATCAATCCAAGGATCAAGATTTCTCCTCAAGTATCGGCTTTGATTTTATGCTGTTAGATCATTAAACAATCCAAAGGTTTCTATTAGCTCCAGCCCATGTGGAAGCACACTTGGATATGGGTCGTCCGACCGGTGAAAATCCAAGGGACTCAATTTTTTTTGCATCCCAATGTAGTCTCTCTCTTACTTTTCCCATGCCCCATGACTTGAATGAAGCTTATTCTATCATTTTCTGCCAAAATTGTAGCCGTGATTGCCTTCACCCGTGGCTAAAATCTAATGGCCCTGAATGCCCACGAATTTGAATCTCTCTCTTCTTTATTCCCACCCCTCACAAATGATGTGACTTCTCCATTTTGGCTTTTTCTACCAGACATATCTTCAATCATGTTGTCCATCCGTGGTGAATATCCAAGGGCTCACATTAGCCACGAGCCCTTCCCAACTGAGAGCACTAATTTGTCTTTTTTTAATGGGAAACTTCATCAATCATGGCTGTCCATTCGAGGTATCTAATGGCTCTCAACAAGCATGAATCCATTCAGATCGAGGAATCAAATGTGGCTCTTAAGAAACAACATTTTTAAATAAAATACCACTAGTGGTTTTCTAGGCTCCCTTTGAGCCTAGCATGATTAATTTTAATCCCTAAAAATTAGGGATCCTTACAAGGCCCATGTAGTGTTCACTTTTTCCCCTAATTTATAGATAGTGATTGGGTTGGTCGTTATGATACTCGCATGTCCACCAGTGGTAGTTGCTTTTTCCTTGGAGACTCATGCATATCTTGGTTAAGAAGCAACCTACAATGGTGACATCGAGTTGTGAAGCCGAGTACAGGGAAATTTTCACAACTACAATGGAGTGTATATGGCTGAGACACCTATTGATGGATCTTTGCATGGAGATTGATGCTGTTACACATATTCTCACTGATTGTTAGAGTGCTTTGGCTATTGCATGAACCCTAGTGTTTGCTGAGACACCTATTGATGGATCTTTGCATGGAGATTGATGCTGCTATGTATATTCTCATTGACTGTCAGAGTGCTTTGGCGATTGCACGAAACCTAGTGTTTCATGCATGGACCAAACATATTAAGGTGCATTATCACTATGTGAGAGAGCGCCTTCATGCAGGAGATATTGATTTGGTATATGTGCCTAGACAAGATAATGTGGCAAACATATTCACCAAAGCTCTTCCACGGGAAAAGTTTGAAGCTTTTCACAAAGCTTAAGGATTATTACCTATGGGGCTGATTTGTCACTCCCTGTATGCGTTCACATCATTCGCTCCAGGGGGGTTTTGTTACACTTATGTGTTCCTTGAGTAGCTTTGATGTGAACCTTTTCGCTATACATGGACACTTTTTACTCTAGTGCTGGATAGAGGTTTTTTTCCCCATGTTACCTCGTACTTGATACACTCATATGTGGTGGTACTTTGTACTTAGGGATATTTTTCATCTCTTACTTCAATTCAGTTCATCGTCAATAGAGAGAGCTATTCTAGCCATCCATCTTCTCTGTGTGTCTTGCTATGCTTTTGCTCCTTGTGTGCTTCTTGTGTGTCTCTCACACTTCTACACACACCCAACAATTCCTACTTATGCATCTTATTTGTAGTTTTCACAAGCATAGATTGATTTCAATAGTTCTACACCATCTAATGAGGAATACTACACTTTTCATAATGGATTCTTGTATTTCCAACACAAGTTATGCATCACACAATTTTTTAAATAATTCTTAAAAGAGATGCATGAATCACCATATATGGTCATAGGGGCATACAAAGTACTATTTCTATGTGTAAAGAATTCTTCTTTTGGCCAAACATGGAAAATGATATTGCGTAGTATGTTTCCCATTGCATTGTGTGTCAATGTGTGAAACAACATCATGGTATAGCATTTGGATTATTAATGCCACTTCCCATACCTAATGGACCCTGGGAACAAATTTATATGGATTTTATTATTGATCTCCGTACAACTTCATCTCATGATTAGAGGAAAAAATAAACCCTGATTGGGCCTTTTAGCTCAAGGGCTGATTAGTGATGGAGCAATGAGAGGAGGGTGGTGGCCACAGTCTAGTCCTTTAATCACATAGGCTAGGCATAGGCTTCCCTTGTTTTGGTGTGGTCAAAGAGGAAAAGACCACCAAAAACTCGTGGTTTTGTTGTGTGAATAGTTTTGAGATTCTTAAAAATCAATTGGATCCCTTGGATTGGCATGCTTTTCAATGGTTTAGATCTTCTTCCCCCTCAAAAAGGCACCTTTTGATATAGGCCATTGGATTACATCTCCCATCGGATGGCTGGCAATGCTTTCTTTGACTTTGATTGCCTTCAAATGGGCACCATTGGATATTTTCATGATCCAATGGCTGAGGAATATAAGAGCCCCAATGTAAAGTGCACCTTTGCACATGGATCCTTGGATCAAATGCAGATCAGACGGCCTCAATTAACTGCACTCTTCACATCAGCCCCAAATGCAGAGGATCATTGGATCTAGGAAGATCCAATGGTGTATATTCTTGCAGAGAGTGTGAAAAAGGAAATCCGGAGAGAATCTATCATTACACACTCATGTTAGACTCTCTCTCTCTCTAGAGCTTCAAGTCTTTTAATCTTGTCCATTAAATTGGAGCATCGAACGACCAAAGTATACTCCTTCTTAGAATGTGAATACAAAATTCTATGAAAGAGTATTTTATTGTACAATAACACTGGTGGTTTTTGAAGGCCCTTACTCCTTTTGATTAAGCTTTTTAATCCAATTCCTTTCAAGGCCCATGAAAGGATCATTTTTTCCCCTAACGTAATGATATGATTTGGATAATTGTTGATAGGTTTAGTAAATAGGCGTATTTCATTCCTTGTAAAAAAACTCTTTTTGCACCTCAAGTTGATAAGTTACTTATTAAATGTATGTTTTCGCATCATGGTTTTCTAAAAGTTATTCTTTTAGATCGAGATGTTCGTTTTTGTAATCATTTTTGGGTTGCATTATTTCAAAATTTAGGTTCCAAAGTAGAATTTAGCTCTACATTTCATCCAGAAAGTAATGGACAATTGAAGCTACCGTTGTTATTCTTTATATAATCCAAGTAATTGGGATGAAAAACTACATTTACTGCAATTTGCATATAATAACACAACACATACCACACAATTTTTGGATCTCAAAATGGTGTTTGCCCTGCAAGTTTTAGCGCCTCCTAAGAACACTGGCATTAGACCATGATCTGCCAGATGAGCATGAGATCTTTGATGCCATGATGATAGAGAACTAACTAGAATGATAATGGAGCTAGAAGAGTCTAAACACCACAAAGGCTCAAGAAAGGATGACCATGTGTCAGATTTTGGGTAAAGATCAATAGAGTCTCCCCAAAAAAAAGGGATTAATGAACAATTATCTTCAAAATGCCTACGTTACAGTTATTTGCCGACTTGGTGCCAAGGAACACCTAGAGATATGAGAAAATCAATATGAAGGTGAAGAAGCCAGAAATAAAAAGGGTAAGGTTAAAAAGGGGTCTGTTCAACCCAACGAGGAAAAGCTTCTGTATAAACCAAGTTGATCCGCGACTCGAGAGTGGAGAGCCATTCGATCAGGTGCAATCCTCTGATCATAGCGATGTTTAAGTGATTACCAATCGCTGGACACGTAAGCTGGGTTAGACTCTCTCTCTAACTGATTACCGAATCGCTCGACACGTAAGCTCGCTCACGCTAGCACGCTGCACACCTCTCTCTCTCTCATGTGCTGCAATGTGTGCCTCTTGTGGTTTATTGTTTGCTCTACAGAAGTCGGGCAATCAGAAAGTCCACCTGGTGGATTTCTTTCTCGCCATTTTTCAAATTTCGACTGAACCCTGACATCAGCTGTCTATATAAAGCTAATCACAACTATGCAACACTGCATTACACTACTCACGCTCCTCGTGCCGTTGATAGTTACATTCACACACTCGCTCGCATATTTCGACTGACGGTGTTGCTGTGGCAATGGCAACCTCTGCGTGCTTGCTGTCCAACAGCAGAATTACTAATTTGCAAAGAAGGAGCTCTCTTTATTCATGTCTATAGAAGTTGCCTCCCACCTCCAGGAACACGTAACACCAAAGCAACGGCGCCATATCGCGTCCCGCTCTCGATCACCGCTTCTAAGAAACCAGAGACACCTCTGGTATAATTCCATCATTGTTCTTAAGGTTTAGCTGCGTGGAGCAACAGAAATGCTGTTTATTGCGCGTGCGAAAAGCGAAAAGCTTATGAAGCTTAAGCTTACTACCGTCTGGATAGATTCTTTTCCATGATTGTTTATAGATTCAGATGCGCAAGAAAGATTGCTGATTGTCTTGTTGTTTCAAGTTACCAGATAAGGTCTCCTGTCGTGTTACAAGCAAATGACTTAGTCCTTTAGCTTTTCGTGTATATGCGATTGTCATGACAGAAGGTTCATTTGATTTGCGCACTCTTTACCATTACCTTTCATACATATGGTTTAACTCCATCAAAACATCAATCTACACACAATACAGATTATATATTGTGCATATTGTGTACTTGATTATACGGCTATATCGTTTATTATATGCATTTCTTGTGTTATAGGGGATCGTCATGGAAAAAGGATCTTTTGATTTGGGGCTTTGGGGTTCTTCACAGTTACCTTCTAAATCTGTGTATGCACTTTCGCAACCAAAGTTGAAATTGGCGGATGCATTACTTATGCGAAATGTAGCATACTGCTGTACATGATAGATTCTGCGGGTACGTGAATGTATGGGGCTTTGGGGTTCTTCACAGTTACCTTCTAAATCTGTGTATGCACTTTCGCAACCAAAGTTGAAATTGGCGGATGCATTACTTATGCGAAATGTAGCATACTGCTGTACATGATAGATTCTGCGGGTACGTGAATGTATGCATGCATGCGCATGGCTAACAGTGCAATGCGGGTACGTGAATGTATGCATACATGCACACGGCTAACAATGTAATTATGATGCAGCCGGAGACCAAAGTGGATGTGAAGCCAAAGGACAACGAGAGTCTACGGGTTTTCGAGAATTCGCCGGCGGGGATGTTCATGCGGCCAGAGAGCGAAAGGCGACCTGAAACAGGTGACAAGAGTGTAGGGAGTGTCATGAGATTCGATGGAGTCGGCCTAGAGACGGTGAATAGCAGGTTGGCTATGGTTGGGATAACGTGGGCCCTGATTGCAGAAGTGGTTACTGGAAAGAGTATGATAGAACAGGTAATTGTTAATCTTATATTGAGGATCAAGTAACCTGCGCTGATTCTTTCCACCTTTCAACGTCATGACAATATCTACATCTGCTTATAGTGATAGCTGGAAACTATGCTTTGAAGTGAAACTGCTTTGATCAATGTCATTCAGACGAAGACCAGCATATAAATCATCCATAAAAATACCGGTTTTTAACTTTAAATCTCTTTACAGAGATTGCTTGAGAGTGTGATGAGGAGAAGATAAGTTGGTTGTTGTGATCATAGAGACCAATAACTGCATGAGATTGTCTCGAAACTTAACATTGATCATGTAGATGATCTGATCATATACCAAGTGATAACAGCATCTACATCTGCTCGTGCTGATGGTCGCAAAACTGGAATAAAATGCCAAAATTGTACTGATTAAGCTTATGCTTTATTTTCAGGTTACTAAGGGCAATGGTTTTCTTTGGTTCTTGCTTGTGGCACCAGTTTTCATATGGGCAACTTTTGTTCCTATCTTTGGACAAAGTGAGTCCCCTGACAGCCGCAAGGTGGGACCATTCAATGCAAAGGCTGAGAGGTGGAATGGTCGTGCAGCAATGATTGGGTTTGTTTCCTTAATCGTGGTGGAGCAATTCCTGCTTAAGGGTGCTCCCTTGTTAGGCTTTCTTCACCACTGAGAAACACATTTCACGAAATTTAGCCATGATTCTTATTTTTTATGTAATATAGACATTGCCTTCTTCCTCTACCACATCATGTTGGCAATCTGTGTTTCTCCTTTGACATGCGGTGCATTATGCAAATAAGCTCATCGACCTTGATCTTCTACCTTGCTGGCGCAATATATTTCAAAGAAGTGTATCAGTGGAGCCGTTCTGTTAATAGAATATGGATTATTCTCTTAATGTTTTGAAAGCTTCTAAGTTATCCCTTGCTACGCATCTCGGAACCACATATAACGCGCTGTAGTGATTAGTCATGGTTGTAGATTTACAAACATAATATTCGCTGCGAAAATATGTCCGCTGCTATGATTTTGATCTGGAACTCGACTTCGTATTTGGGCAAAAGTCATTATGTATGCGCCAATGAAGAAGTGTGGTGTTCCAGGATGGCTAGACCTGGGTGGTATTTAAGTGGGCGGCCACCACCCACGTAGTCGCCCTCCATCGCCCATGTAGTGGTACTTCCACGGCTTGTGTAGTAGTCTATCACCCATATGTGGGTGATATAAGAGGTCCATCGACACATACATTGCTGATTTCATGTCATATGTTTGGTCCGATGTAACCCAACATTCTATAATCATAGGTTTCATATTATAACTTGATAAATGTGAGCATGATTGGATACATAGGTTTTCACAATCGATCATCCAATAAAGCAAAGAAAAACGTAGAAAAAATTTGTAATATTCAAATCCCACATGTATCCATTCAACATCCATAGCCATCCAAAAAGAAAATAGCAACCATAAAGAATATAAAAAGTGAAATTGAGATTTAACCTTTAATACCTTTTATCCTTCAACAAAGGTCTTACGTAGGGAAAATAATCTACATAAAAAGTGATTTGAGATAACCTTTTATCCTTCAACACAAGTCTTGCCTTATACGTAGGGAAAATAATCTACTCATCTACTTGCACATGCCATGATGATCATATGGGTTGGTCCAATTCATTATTCATTGTTGGAGGAGATGGTGGATAATCGTCAGAGATGAAGTGGTGCTGCAACAGCCTGCTTCACACTAGCCAAGAACAAGTGGTGAAGAGTGTAGTGGGCCTCTTTAGCTTCCTAATGATCACAAATAATCACTTGTGTGCTTTGGAACATGATCCACTAATTAATGGATCAAAATAGATGAGTAGGAAATCGATCCAAGATCATAGACTTGCTATTTTATTCTTTGCACATATTCAATATAATGAACAATGCTCTCAGCTTGCTAGCAATTAGCCAAATTCATTTTGATGATATCTAATTAACTTAGATGGCTAGCAATCATGAGTAATTTCAATAAAAAAGATGAACTATATACTGAGTATGATATTTAGCAAATCATAGGACTTGCTTGACATTTTCAGGACTAGACACTATACTGAATCTATGGTGCTTTAAATCACATCAAATGATCAACCATGCATTGAGAACAAGCTTTAAGAAGATCACTATTTTGAAGTAGTCATAATAGAGAAGTGAAGTAGATATATAATCAAAATGTATGTATTAGATCACATAGAAATACAATTCCAATTTTTTGAAGCAGAAACACTTACCAAAACCCTAATTATTGGCATTTTAGCCACATGTGAAAAAGTCTCTTCATAATACACTCCATGGGTTTGAGCAAACCCCTTTGCCACTAGCCTTGTTTTGTACCTATTCATAGAACCATTTGAGTTTTTCTTGATTTTATATATCCAATTGGATCCTATATTTACCTTCATACTTGGCTTCTTGGGAACCAAATCCTAAGTATTGTTTTCCTGAAGTGCTTCAACTTCTTCTTGCATGGCTTCTCTCCATTCCTTCTTCTCATTAGCTTCTTCAAATGAAGAAGGTTCTTTTGTCATAGAGTCTTTAATGATGTACACAGAATTCTTGGTGACTAGTGATGTGTCATAGCCATACCTTATGGGCTTTTTACTCTCCCTTTGAGATCTTCCGAGTGCTTGGTTGGAGGACTTTGGAATATCTTCCAATTGCTTGAGCTTGGTCTTGCCTTTCGACTTCCAAGCCTTGAAGTCAATCTGCTCTTCATCCTTTAATTGACATCTTCTGGTACTCGTTGATCTTCTTGAGTTAGAGTTAGAAAATCACTTTCCAAATCATAAGGTAACTTGATCTTCTTGCAATCATCTTCAAACCATGTATTATTTTCATCAAAGACTACATCCCTACTAGCTATAAATCCTTTTTTAGTAGGATTGTATAACCTATATCCCTTTTGGTTTTGATCATAGCCAATGAATATACACTTTTCATCTTTTGGATCAAGTTTTCCTCTTATCTGTGAAGGAATATGCGATGAGTCTGAAAGTCACCTGTCTATTGTCATCCAAGCACAAAAGCCATTGCCACGTTGGGTGAGGTAGCTCTATGATTCTGCATGCATTTGTTTATCCATTGAGAGAAAAGTTGAAAGTATTTATCTTCTTTAAATAATTCCTAATTATGCTTGAAAATCTATTGGCATGTAAATGGGCACCCTCCATTTGCATCAAGAAGGAGGCATATATGTCTTCTGAAATTAATGCATTTCTCGTTGAGAATTGGATAAAAAATCAATGTACAGTGTCATATAGACCTGAAAAAGGGAGCTGTTGAGAGGAAGAACATGTCTCTCTTGGAAATTGCGAGCCATATGGTCAAAAGTCAAGCTTTACCAGATAGTTTCTAGCTTGAGGCTCTTATGTGTGCAACATATGTAGATAACACGTGTCCACCCACACATTGCATCTATCACTCCATATGAGGCTTGGCATGGTCAAAGGCCATTTGTTGCTCATCTGTATATTTTTGGTTATCTAGCATATGCATTAGTGCTTGAACAAAAATGTGGAGAATTGGATGATACATATGTGAGATGTATTTTTTTTGGGTACAATTCTAAAAGCATAGGATATCATCTATATCATCCACATACTAAAAACATTTTGGTTAACCATGATGTTGTTTTGGCGGAATAAGCATTTGAGACCTTAGTTTCATGTAACATGGAGACATTAGTTACCTCAAAGGATATGCATGATACTTTGTTACCTCTCTTATAGGTGGATAATCAAGTGTTGCTCCTAGTGACAAAATTGTGCAACCTTTACAGGTTTCAAATGATGATACATATCATTTCATTGTTGATGCACATTTACATTATGCATTTATTGATGAGTGGGATGACATAGAAGAGGCCAAAACTATGCCTAATGGCTGATGTGGACTTAGAGAGATAGCAAACTAGATGCACCTTTGCCATATTGTACTCATTCATGCTCTCATAGTGCTTCCTTTGCATTAGATTTTTATCCAATGGCTATCTCTAGTCTTGATGATGAGAATGAGTTTTTTTTCTTTTGATGAACTGCATAATTCAGAAATTTGGATGGCTACTATGAAACTAGAATATGATGTTATCATGGTACTTGTTCCTAATGTGATTTTCCTCCAAGAAAAAAGTTCATTGGCACTAAGTGGTTATACAAACTAAAATGTAAACCTAATGGAATAATTGATAGGTATAAGTCTAGGCTTGTTGCCGAAGGTCATGCTCAAGAGAAAGGCATTGACTTTGATGAGACGTTTGCTCCAATGTGCTAAATGACCACTATTCATAGAATATGTGCACTTGAAGCTCATCATGGTTGGAATGTATATGAGTTGGATATTAAAGTTGCATTTCCGAATGGTGATTTACATGAAGAAGTATGTGTATTTCAGCCTTGCGGTTTGTTTCATAAAGGACATGAAAACAAAGTATGCTTGTTATGAAAATATACATGCCTACTTGCTAGCACATGGATTGGAGAACAAGCCAACTAAGAGCACGTTATATGTTAAACATGTAGATGATGTACTCGTCATAATTGTTATATATGATGATGATATGTTGCTCACTTGTCCTCATGCGAAAAATATTGCTGAAATTAAGATTCGTTTGCACACATCTTTTGAGATGTCAATTTCTTTTTTGTTTGCATCATTATTTGGGCATTCAATTTATGCAAGTTAATGGGGGAATAATTTTCTTTCAAACAAAATATATTGACACATTTTTGCAATATTTTCTCCTTAATGATTGCAAAAATATTATCACTCCCATAGAGATAGGATTACGATTGAGACTTTGTGATGGTAGAGATGCATTTGATGTTTTTTTTCTATCAACAAGTTGTTGGATGCTTGATTTAATTATGCATAAATTGGCCTAATATTTAGTTTGCTATCTTACAAATGATCACGTATATGAATTGCCTAGGCGTCAATCATTGGTAGATGGTTAAGCACATCTTTTGCTACTTGAGTACTACTTGACTACTTGGATTGCCATTTTATCCCAAGGTGGGAATCATTATTACTAGATTTAAATGTTTTTTTTTACTCTCTTCCTTTGTTGTTCCACCTCTACATTGTAACATCCCACTTGACTGCTTACCACTATCCACCCAACCGTAAATATCCATTCCCCATGTGCATATCTAGAACCATCTCTAAGGTTTATAAACATCTCATATGACCACTTGAAAGGATGGGAATAACCTTGTGGTCCATGTGCTAGGCCTTGGCTCCTTTGAGCTTTGGTCCTTGACCACTAGGATCCTCGACCACCACAAACATAATAATGGTAGGCCATTGAGGACTTGAACAATCTGTCCTCTTTTAAAGATGATTTTCCTTAATGATATAGAAAGAATGGCAAATACTGGGTGAAGATAAAGTGAGAGCCATTTTGGAATTACCACAACCTAGAATGGTGAAGGAAGTCCAAGACCTCATGGGCCATTGTGGCTACTATAGATGATTCATACATATGCACGAAATAATAGCTAGACATTTGTATAACCTTCTAACCAATTTTGGGTGGAACAAGGAGTTCAAAAAATCATTTTCATAACTCAAATGATGATTGTGTTGAGCCCCAATCCTAACGACTCCTGACTGGAACAAACCTTTCCATGTCCATGTTGATGCTTCTAATTTTGCTAGGCTAGCACAACCCATGGAAAAATGAAATATAGAACTACCCATAGGTTATATGAGTAGACAATTGAATGTGTAAAGGAATTACATTATGATGAAACTTGAAAGGTTAGGAATGGTCTATCTAGTAAAAAAATTCCAACGTTTTTTATTGGCCAAAAATTTTGAATTCCTTACAAAGCAACAAGCCCTACTATATTTGGTCAAAAAACTTTGCAACACAGGGAGATTAGTAAGATGGTTTCTTTTACTAATGGAATAAGATTCTGTGGTAGTGGTGTGAAAAGGGAAAACCCATTTATAGGCCAACACCTCTCATGAATTTCTTTAGGAGAATCCCTACAAGGAGTGTTGGATGAACTTCTTGATGCATATCTGTTCAACCTAGAAGTGGTTCCAAATTGGGCAAAACAACTTGTGTGGATCCTAACTTGTGGACCTTTGAATCTTGTGATGTGAAAAAAGGAAATTGAAGCTCTAAGATTACAAACATACCATATATTAGTAGGAATTATCTCTAAGCAAGATGACCAACAAATTCTAGCGTGATATGTGGATGAAGGATAACATCACAAATGGCTACAAATGGCACACACAAGAGCCCTAGGACAACAATATCGTAAGCAAAGAACCTACAAACATTGAAGCACTTTGGATTATATTAGACATCGACGAAGTACATGCATGAATTGATTAAACAATACCTGACTTGTATTAGCATACCCCTAGTAGAATATGCAACTTTATATCAAGCCTCATTGATATCGAATTCAAGTAACCCTTTTGTCAATTTCCTATAAAAAAAAGCATTTCCCAAGGAAATGATACTAACCAAAAATCAAGTCTATCTTAGGAAGCTCAAGATTATGCTTTAGTTGGTGAAGATTTGTACGAATGTGGGAAAGATGGATATTTATGATTATGTGTCCATCACAATGATTATTTGAGAATCCTAGAAATCTAACACAATAGTGCTGAAGGTGGACACTTTGGACCTGATCGTGTGATTAAAGCCAATCTATTTTTGAGAATTTGGTGGCCCACACTTCACATGGATGTTCATACCTATGTTAAATGTTGAAATACATTACCTATAAAAAAATATGAGATTCCATTGAGATCCATGATGGGAGGATGTACATTCTCGAAGTGGGGCATAGATTTTGTAAGACCCATTAATCCTCATGCAAAAAACTCTCATGCGGAATACATCATAGTTGCCATATACTACCTAAACAAGTCGGTAGAGGTAAAGGCTACTCAAAAACATAATGCACAAACTATGGCTATGTTCCATTTTGAAAATGTTTTCATGAGATGTGGACTTCCTATAAAGCTAGTCAGCGACAAGGGAACACATTTCTTGAACAAAAGTCATTGAATATCTATTACAAGAATCCATGTTAATTAACAAGAAATCATCCCATTACCATCCCCAAGCAAATGGATAGGTAAAATCATGAATAAAATCTTTTCCAATGTGTTAACCAAGTTAGTGGATAGTAAGCACTTTGATTGGGACAAATAGTTACATCATGTTATTTGGGCATATCGAGTGGCCTATAAAATGGTACTCAATGCAATGCCCTTTCACTACAACATATGAGGGGCATACTGACGCTGCATATACCAATGGTCATAGTCGGCGTCGGTATAGCCCTCGGAAAATCTCACTAAGAGATACCGACGGTCAAGTGACCGTCGGTATGACCATTTTAAACGGATCATCGGTGTGGCCCGCAACCGTCAGTATAAGCGTCGGTATAGGCATCGGTATATGCATCAGTATGAGCGTCGGTATAAGCATCGGTAAATTACTGGCAACTACCGACTCGTATACCAACGTCCATACCGGCGCCTATGCCGACGGTGAATTTTTAAACATACCGCAAACCCGAGAGCAAAACTTTACATTTCTGCGCGTGTTTGAGTATTGTCGGTCTACTGCCGAACTTGCGCGCGCGAACCTGCATTGTCTTGTGCACACACACACACAGATCTCTCTCTCTACACACACACACTCTCTCGGCTTAGCTCTCACATCTTGGTAAGTGCTGCGCGTACTGTTAGCATTTGTGTTTCTCTATGCTTTAGGGTTTCTAATTTCTCTTTTCGTTGATTTTCCAGAAGTTCGTTGGCGTCGATTGTTTGGAATTGTTTGGAATTGGATGAGAGAAGACCTACATTACGCTTTGATGACAACGATTCAAAAAGAGACATACTTGTAAGTGATTCTTTTATTCGCTATTGGTAGAGAGAGAAGGGGAGAGAGAGAGAGAGAGAGAGAGAGAGAGAGAGAGAGAGAGAGAGAGAGAGAGAGAGAGAGAGAGAGAGAGAGAGAGAGAGAGAGAGAGAGAGAGAGAGAGAGAAAGAGAGAAGAGAAAGGAAGATACACATTAATTTACACATGCATACATACACACATACATGTACACACATGCATGCTTACATACACACACCTATACATACATGCATGCTTACATACACACACCTATACACACATGCATGCTTACATACACACACACATGTACACATATGCATGCATACACACACACATAAATTTACACACATGCATACATACACACACATGCATATACACATACATACACACACATATATACACATATGCATACATACACATACACACACACACATATACACACATACATACACACGCATATATACACACATATACACACATGCATGCATACATACACACACATAACCGGCATGCATGCATACACACATATATACACACATGCATACATACACACATATACACACATGCATGTATACATACACACACATGTATATGCATGCATACACATACACACACATACACATACATGCATGCATACATAAACACACGTACACACACATGCACACACATGCATGCCTACATACACACACATACACATACACACACATGTATACACATGTATACATACACACACACACATGTACACATGCATACATACACACACATATATACACACACATATATACACACATGCATACATACACACATATAATCCTATTTTTATTTTGAAGTTTTTGTTTTACATCAAATATATAAAAATAGGATTAGGGTTTTAGGGTTAAATATTTAAGATTAGAGTTTTAGGGTTTTAAATAGGATTAGGGTTTTAGGGTTAAATATTTAAGATTAGGGTTTTAGGGTTTTAGGTCTAGATATTTAAGATTAAGGTTTAGTATTTTAGATTTAAGTCTAAGTCTTTCTGATTAGGGTTTTAGGATTTTAATACATAGATAACATATATACACAAGCACACATATACATATAATACATACATACATGTAGATACACATGCATACAAAAATATACATATTTTAGATTTAAATCTTTAAGATTAGGGTTTTAGGGTTATAACACCTACATAAGATATATGCACACACACATGCACATGTAATACATATATACATGTATATACACATGTATACAGAAATATACATATTTTAGGTCTACATATTTAAGATTAGGGTTTTAGGGTTTAGTATTTTAGATTTAAGTCTAAGTCTTTCTGATTAGGGTTTTAGGATTCTAATACGTAGATTACATATATACACAAACACACATATACATATAATACATACATACATGTAGATACACATGCATACAAAAATATACATAGTTTAGATTTAAATCTTTAAGATTAGGGTTTTAGGTTTATAACACCTACATAGTATATATGCACACATACACATGCACATGTAATACATATATACATGTATATACACATGTATACAGAAATATACATATTTTAGGTCTACATATTTAAGATTAGGGTTTTAGGGTTTAGTATTTTAGATCTAGAATTTTAAGATTAGGGTTTTAATCAAATATATATAATTAAATATATAAACATAGGATTACGTAAGGAAAAAAAATCTGAATATATAAATAAATATATATATAAAATAAGATAATTATATACATAAATAAATATAAAAAGAGCTAGTGTTTTAAATAATTTAACTAAATATTTATAATTAAATATATAATAATAAATATATAAAAATAGGATTACATAAGGAAAAGAAAATCTGAATATATAAATATATATATATATAAAATAAGATAATTATATACATAAATAAATATAAAAAGAACTAGTGTTTTAAATAATTTAACTAAATATATATAATTAAATATATAAATTAAATATATAAAAATAGGATTACGTAAGGAAAAATATATGAATATATAAATAAATACGTAGATAATATATATACACAAGCACACATATACATATAATACATACATACATATATGTAGATACACATGCATACAAAAATATACATATTTTAGATTTAAATCTTTAAGATTAGGGTTTTAGGGTTATAACACCTACATAAGATATATGCACACATACACATGCACATGTAATACATATATACATGTATATACACATGTATACAGAAATATACATATTTTAGGTCTACATATTTAAGATGAGGGTTTAAGGGTTTAGTATTTCAGATTTAAGTCTAAGTCTTTCTGATTAGGGTTTTAGGATTTTAATACGTAGATTACATATATACACAAACACACATATACATATAATACATACATACATGTAGATACACATGAATACAAAAATATACATATTTTAGATTTAAATCTTGTTGATATATTTAGGTAGTGATGTGTGTGAACACTCTAGGACCGCCGGGGCACTTTTTTCCCTCTTTAGGAGGTTTTTTTTCCCCCGGCTTGTATATACGCCTATTGCCCTAATGGGCTACTTATCTTTGTACATTCTCTAGTAATACATTCAGTCTTGTGTGTTGTGCTCCAAGCTTCTTCTTCTTCCTTGTGCTGTTCGCGTGCTTCCGCAAACGTCTAACTCCAACAATTGGTATCAGAGCAGGTCGTCGCTTCATTTAGGGCACCGTCGACACTCCTCCGTTTGCAGTCTCAGATTCGCACGAAATTTGGTGAGCATACTCAGGGTGCTTTCGAGATCAAAACAACTTTGCTATGTGGTGGCGAAATCGCGATCGGAGCTCGTTTCGGCCTCCGAACGCACTATCACAGCGCTTGTGTAGGCTATTTTGTCCTTTTGTGCCAAAGATATATACCAGTTTCTGTTCGCCAGTTTAAGCGTCTCAAAGTCTGCTACAGGTTTAGCAGAACTCGTCTGGGCAGTTTCGTTCAACTTTTTGAGATACAGTCAATTTTTTGCATCAAGGTATTTTAGTCACCGGCCATGGCTGAAAGCAGTGATGTATTCTGTATGTTGGCTGTTGAGGATAAGTTGGATGGTACCAACTACCCATTATGGGCTTATATGATGCGACATGTATTGGTTGCAAAAGGACTATGGAACATTGTGCAGGGTGTTGAAAGACGTCCTGTTACACCTGCGACTATAGGTACTATAAATACAGGTGCTGGAGGTGCTGGAGCTGATGAAGATGGTGTCAAAGATGATATTGTGCAGATTCCTGTTCGTGTTGCTGTTTCTGTTGCACCTACTGTAGAGCAGATTTTTTGGGATGGCAGAAATGCCCAGGCACATGCATTGATAGCTTTGTCTGTCAAACATGCCATTATTCCTCACATACGCTCTTGCAGAACAACTAGGGATGCTTGGGATACACTTACCACATTGTACCAAGCTAGGAATGAGGCTCGTGTTGCTTATCTCCGAAAACAGTTGGAGAGTGAGCACATGAATGAAGGTGATTCTATGGACAGTTTCCTAACAAAGATCAAAGATTTGAAGGAACAGTTGATTTCTGCTGATGAGGTTATACCAGATAGCTCACTTGTGCAGACCGTTCTGAATGGTCTTCCTGACTGATATCAGAGTTTTGCTTCTACTCTTTGGTTGATGATGAAAGGCAATCCGAATGCCTTATCATTTGAGGAGTTAGTCTCTGTTCTGTTGCAGGAAGATCAGTCCAGGCAGAACAGGTCCATTATGCGAGTTGCAGATCAAGCTTTCCTGGCTAGTCAGAAGGGCAAAGGAAAATGGAGCTCTTCTACTAGTAAGCAGAAATCTGCAAATGCTGCACATTCAAAGAACCAAGACAAAGATGAGAAAAAATCAGAAAAGCAGAAATTGTTTTGTAAGTACTGTAAAGGCAATGATCATATCATAATGAACTGTCCAAAATTGGCTGCTAAAGAGGCAAAGAAGAAAGAGGCTGGAATGGTTGTTGCAGAGGCCTCTACACCAAAAACAGAGTCTGTAAATCTTGTGCAGGAAGAAGAATGGGCGTTTACTAATGTCTGTAGTTTTGATCCATCTTCTCATGATTAGTGCATGTCTACAGTAGAATCAGATGTTTGGTACTTTGACAGTGGGGCGACCAAACATATTACCTCACAACGTAGTTTCTTCTCTTCACTCGAGCCTGCCCCTACAGGGAATACTGTTACATGCGCCAACAACTCCTCTTATCCTGTTATGGGAGTTGGTAAGATCATTTCGACTACTGCTGATGGTAGTTCTTTCACTTTGTCAGATGCTTTATTTGTGCCAGGGATAAAAAAGAATCTGTTATCAGTTTCTGCATTACCCAAGATTGGCTTGGTTGTGAAATTTGTTGATGACAGGTGTACAGTTCATGATCTCTCAAATGGCGATGTGATTATTGCTTCTGGCATTTTATGTCGTGGGCTACATAAGCTCATAGACTATGAAAAATCTGTGAATGATTCGGCATGTGCAATTCAAGATTCTCAGGCTATGTCAGATGCAAAGCTTTGGCATGCACGCTTTGGTCATCTGAATTTTGCTAGTTTGCTACGCCTGCAGAAATCTGAAATGGTGTCCTCTTTGCCCATACTTGAGGCACCTGGAAAACATGTTTGTGAAGGCTGTATTTTGGGCAAAATGCAGCGTTCTTCCTTTCCAAAAGATGGTTCAGTTCGGGCTACGCAGAAATTGTAGCTTGTACATAGTGATGTCTGTGGTCCTATGCAGACACTCTCTTTTGGAAATTATCTTTACTTCGTGACTTTCATTGATGATTTGTCCAGGCATGCATGGGTATATCCACTCAAAGCAAAGTTCGAAGTGTTCATGTGCTTCAAACAGTTTTTAGTTTTGGTTGAAAATCTGTCAGCATGTAAAATGGGCACCCTCCGTTCTGATCGAGGGGGGGAATATATGTCTTCAGATTTTAATGCATTTCTGGCTGAACGTGGGATAAAACACCAGTGTACAGTGCCGTATACACCTCAACAGAATGGAGTTGCTGAACGGAAGAACAGGTCTCTCATGGAGATGGCCAGGTGTATGTTCAAGAGTCAGGCTTTACCTCATAATTTCTGGCTTGAGGCTGTCATGTGTGCAACATATGTACTGAACAGGTGTCCCACTAAAGCACTGCAGTCTATCACTCCATATGAGGCTTGGCATGACTGCAAGCCATCTGTTGCTCATCTGCATGTTTTTGGTTGTTTGGCATATGCATTAGTGCCTGAACAACATCGCAGAAAATTGGATGATAAAGCAGTTAAATGTATTTTTGTTAGATACAGTTCTGAAAGTAAAGGCTATTGCCTGTATCATCCATAGACTAAACGCATTATGGTTAGCCGTGATGTTGTATTTGTGGAAGATGCTATTCAGCCATTGCTTTCATGTACTAAGGAGACATCCGTTAGCTCCAAAGACATGTATGATACTTTGATGCCTCTTTTTACAGGTGGACAATCTAGTGCTGGTCCTAATGAGGCAACTTCTTAGCCTTTGCAGGTTTCATATGATGATGCAGATCATTCCATTTCTGATGCAGATTTACATGATGCACTTGCTGATGAGAGAGCTGATATTGAGCAGGCAAAAACTATGCCAGAATGGCTAGTGCAGACTTTGCGTGACAACAAATTAGATGCACCTTTGTCATATCGTACTCGTTCAGGCTCTCATAGTGCCTCCTTTGCATCAGATTGCTATGCTATGGCTGCATCTAGTCTCTGTGATGAGGATGAGCCTGTTTCTTTTGATGAAGCACATAATTCAGAAAATTGGATGGTTGCTATGCAATCTGAATATGATGCTATAATGAAGAATGGTACATGGTCTTTATGTGACTTGCCTCCTGGCAAGAAGGCCATTGGCACTAAGTGGGTATACAAGCTGGAGTGTAAACTTGATGGTACAGTTGACAGGTATAAGGCTAGGCTTGTTGCAAAGGGTTATGCGCAGGAAAGAGGCATTGATTTTGATGAGACCTTTGCACCTATATGCTGTATGACTACTGTTCGGAGCATTTGTGCACTTGCAGCCCATCATGGTTGGAATGTATATCAATTGGACATTAAAACAATGTTTGTGAATGGTGACTTGCATGAAGAAGTGTATGCTTTTCAGCCCCGTGGCTTTGTGCAGAAAGGGCATGAAAACCAGGTGTGCAGGTTAAAGAAGGCGTTATATGGTTTAAAGCAAGCACCACGTGCTTGGTATGAGAAGATACATGCCTATCTGATTGCACATGGTTTTGAGAACAATCCAACTGAAAGCACCTTATATGTTAAGCGTGCTAATGATGTGCTTCTGATCATTGTTGTCTATGTACACGACATGCTGCTCACTGGTCCTATTGAGAAGCATATTGCTGATTTTAAGGCTGATTTGCATGCCTCATTTGAGATGTCTGATTTGGGGCATTTGCATCACTATTTGGGCATTCAGTTTATGCAAGTTGATGGTGGAACGGCTTTGTGTCAAACGAAATATATTGACACATTATTGCAGTGTTTTGGCCTTGAAGACTGTAAGCCTATTGCCACTCCTATGGAGACAGGTTTACGATTGAGTCTTCATGATGCTGGAGATGCATTTGATGCTGTTCTCTATCACCAGGCTATTGGATGCTTGATTTACTTATGCATTACTCGGCCAGATATTCAGTTTGCTGTCTCAGAGATGAGTAGGTTTATGCATTGCCCAGGAGTCACGCATTGGAAGGCGGTTAAGCGCATCTTTCGCTACTTGAGTGGTACTCGGCTACTTGGGTTGTTTTATCCCAAGGGGGGATCACTACCGCCAGATTCACATGCTTTTTCTGACTCAGATTGGGCTAGTTGCTATGACACTTGTGTGTCCACCAGTGGTTTTTGCTTCATGCTTGGTAGCTCATGTATATCTTGGTTGAGCAAGAAGCAGCCTACTGCGGCCACTTCCAGTTGTGAGGCTGAGTATAGGGCAGCTTTCACAGCGACTATTGAGTGTGTGTGGCTCAGATGCCTTATGGCTGATTTGGGTGTTGGCCAGTCTTCTGCCACCACCATCTTCACTGAGAGTCAGAGTGCATTGGCAGTTGCGAGGAACCCTGTGTTCCATGCTCACACTAAGCACATTGAGGTGCATTATCACTATATCAGGGAGAGGTTCTCTGCTGGGGAGATCAGCTTGGCATATGTGCCTATGCAGGAGAACATTGCAGACCTTTTCACGAAGTCTCTGCCTAGGGAGAAGTTTGAAGCTTTTCACAAAGCTTTGGGCTTACTTCCTTTTGTGGAGTGATTTCCACATAGCTTGGCACTTCCTTATACATGAGTGCTAGCTCCTTGTTCACCGCATCACTCCCAGGGGGGATTGGTTGATATATTTAGGTAGTGATGTGTGTGAACACTCTAGGACCGTCGGGGCACTTTTTTCCCTCTTTAGGAGGTTTTTTTCCCCCGGCTTGTATATACGCCTATTATCCTAATGGGCTACTTATCTTTGTACATTCTCTAGTAATACATTCAGTCTTGTGTGTTGTGCTCCAAGCTTCTTCTTCTTCCTTGTGCTGTTCACGTGCTTCCACAGACATCTAACTCCAACAAATCTTTAAGATTAGGGTTTTAGGTTTATAACACCTACATAAGATATATGCACACATACACATGCACATGTAATACATATATACATGTATATACACATGTATAAAGAAATATACATATTTTAGGTCTACATATTTAAGATTAGGGTTTTAGGGTTTAGTATTTCAGATATAGAATTTTAAGATTAGGGTTTTATATATATATAATAAATATATATATAAAATAAGATAATTATATACATAAATAAATATAAAAAGAACTAGTGTTTTAAATAATTTAATTAAATATTTATAATTAAATATATAAAATTAAATATATAAAAATAGGATTACGTAAGGAAAAAAATTTGAATATATAAATAAAAATATATATAAAATAAGATAATTATATACATAAATAAATATAAAAAGAACTAGTGTTTTAAATTATTTAATTAAATATAATTAAGTAAAGAAAAAATCCAAATATATAAATAAATATATAAATACACAAACACACATACTTATATACCTATCTATATTCACATATATATATACATATACACATATATATACACATGCATACATATATATACATGTTTTAGTTCTAGGTCATTTGGATTAGGGTTTTAGGGTTTAGGCATACATATAACTTAATTAAGAGGAAAAAAATCTGAATAAATAAATAAATATATATATAAAATAGGATCAATCAAGAAAAAATCCGAATATATAGATAAAATAGGATAGCTATATAGATTAGGGTTTTAAAACTAGGATTTTAAGTTTTTTTAGGTATTTAAGTATTTAGGTCTTTAAGAGTTAGATTTTTAGGTTTAATAAAAAAAGAAATGTTCTATAATGTCCATATTGTAGCAGATGGCTTCTTTGGATCCTGAAGAGAGAATGGCATGTCCTTGCACACAGTGCAAGTATCAAATTTATTGGAAACGACGGATTTGTACTACACATGTTAGAGAGTATGGATCCTTTGATAGGAGTCAATTGGAAAACCTATGCTATCATTCGCATGGTCCCCCAGGTGAGCAGATGGATCCAAACGAGATTGCACTGGTAACATCTCGTGGACAAAAGAGAGCAAAAAAGCACTTAGACGTAGAAGCAAGCACTAATAATATTACACAGAATGAACATATGGAAGAGATGCTTGAAGCATTTTATGAGATGGACGAAGATCATGATGGTGAAGAAGGTGTCGACGAGAGTTTCATGGACACAACAGAAATCCCACGATCAGAAGTTGATGAAGAATATGAAAACATGCGAAGATTAGCTCATTTACCACTTTACAATGGAGCAAAGATATCTGTACTACGTGCTTCACTCGTGATCCTCAATCTGCAATCCATTTATGGATGGTCAGATAGTAGTGTCACTGAATTATTCAGGTAAGTGGAGAACAAATTGGCTTTCATTGTTGTATCACAATAACTTCATTTACTAATATCATTTTAATTACTTATTGCAGGCTTCTTAAAGATCAAATTTTTCCAGAGGGCAATGACATGCCTCCAACACGTGGAGATGCAAAAAAACTTTTACAGTCCATTGGAATGGATTATACAAAAATTCATGCTTGTCCGAATGATTGCATTCTCTTTCGGAATGAGTATGAGCATCTCCATGTATGTCCAAAGTGTGGAGCAAATAGATTTAGAGAAGACGTTATAGGCGAATCAATCCCCGCAAAGGTTCTTCGCCACTTTCCTATCATTCCACGAATTAAGAACATGTTTAGATGCAAATCTATAGCTGAGTTAATGTCATGGCATACAAAGAGCAGGTCTACAGATAATGTAATGCGAGTGCCAGCTGACTCTGATGCTTGGAAGCACATAGATAGTAAGTGGCCAGAGTTTGCTAGTAAGCCTCGGTCCATATGTCTAGGCCTAGCTATGGATGGAGTGAATCCATTTGGATTACGCAGTTCTTCATGGAGCACATGGCCTGTATGTTTGGTCAATTATAATATCCCACCATGGTTGGCCACAAAGAAAGGTCATTTATTATTAGCTCTTATTGTACCAGGTAAGTATAAGGTAAAAAACATGGATGTCTTGCACCATTTGTAGAAGAACTGCGCATTTTATGAGATGGGATCACTGTGCGTGACATGTCTCAACCTATAAGAAGACGAGACGTGCGAGTGCAAGGCATACTTATGTGGACAATGCATGATTGGCCTGGTTATGATGAATGTTCAGGTTTATCGATTTTGGGTTACCATGCTTGTCCTTTATGCGGACCACGACTCGAAGCACGCTATTCCAAAGCACTACGTAAAACTGTCTATGAAGGACATCATAGATATTTGCCTGATGGGCATGTTTTACGTGAAGGACAAATTGGTCGACAAGCGCAACACCAAATGAAAGCTAGCGATTGGAAACAACTGTGGGATTCAAAAAATCCAGTTGCTGGCATGAAACTATTGTCCATTTTTCATGAACTCCCTTATTGGAGTGAATTGGTGATCAATCATTTGGTAGACCCGATGCATATTTTCAAGAATGTGGGAGAGATGCTTTGGAAAACTTTGATCGGAAAGAAAGAAAGCAAAGCACAAAGGAACGACCTAGAAGAGCGAGGTCGTATGCGAGAGTTGTGGGCAATTACTAAGCCCAACGGAACAATATCGTTACCAAGAGCTCCTTGGGTGCTTTGCAGGATGGAAGAGCAACAAGTGAAGAAAACAATTTCAAAGTTTCGTACACCTACTGGATGCATGAGATGTCTAAAGACTGCTTTCACACGGAACGACGATCTTGCAGGACTCAAGTCTCATGATTGGCACAAGTTTTTACAGTTTGTGCTCCCTGTAGCCCTAAAAGATTGTCTTTCAGAGGATGTACGAAAAACCATTTATAAAATTAGTTCTTTAGTACGGTGGATATCTTCTAAAGAGATAAATAGAGATAGCATAGAGAGTGCGAAACTCAATGCTATCGAGGCTGTTTGTATGGTAGAGAAATACTTTTCCACAAGTATTCTCACTATTCAACTTCATTTACTGGTTCATGTAGTAAATGAAGTTGCAATAGCAGGAACTGTCCATAGTCGATGGATGTTCTTCTTAGAGCGCTTTATGAAGACATTAAAAGGGTTTGTTTGACAAAGAGCACGTCCAGAGGGTAGCATGGAAGAGGGATGGCTTGTACAAGAATCTCTTGTATTCATTACTGAGTTTCTACGTATATCGGATCCCGAAATGCCTCGCTTATGGAGCGATGATGAAGATGTTCGTCTCTAGGTGATGAACCACAAGGTAAAGGATTGCAAAGAAAAATGGATGCAACTTTCAGAGAGAAGGCAATGAAGTTTTGCATAGTTAACTCTGAGCCTATGCAAAAGTGGTTAGAAAGGTATGAACTTGCCAAGGAAACTAACGCAAAGGAAAGAGCTCAGTTTCGAAGAAATCGTTCTACTCGATTTTTGCCTCTTCCAGAAAATCTTCGACCTCTCCCACCTTTTCCAACGAGCAGATGGCTAGATGCAGCGGTTTCACAAGCAAAGGCAGCGGGTGAAGATATCTCTGAAGAAGAAGAAGAAGTCGCAAAAGGATGTGATTGGGAGTATATCAAATATGGTGCACTATGGTCTCATGGACGACACTTTCGAATCGCACGAATCGATCAAAACTGGTCTACTTTTGATAGTGGAGTGATGGTGAATTTTTTACAAAAAGTAGAGCGAGTGCAAGAGATGATAATGCTCTAGAAGGCGAGTTAGATTATTGTGGTGTGATTCAATACATCTTGAAACTATCTTTCAGAAAGTTTGATTACTTTGTTTTTGACGTGAAATGGTTCAAAGTAGTCACCTCTGGAAGAAACGCAACAGTGAGACGAGATAAGAGCGGTTTGCTTCAAGTCGACTCCACAAGATTATGGACAGATGAAAGGGATACATTTGTACTTCCCGAACACTATGAGCAAGTTGTTTTTATACCAGATTCAAAAGACCCAGAGTGGCTATTTGTTTTACAAGTCGCTCACGTAGTAGACAAATTTTTGAAAATGCAGATGTAGAAGAAAGTCCATCTCTAGTGGACTCAGAGATTCATTCGATAGTTGAGGAGGAAGAGATCATTGTTCCAGAAGAAGAGGTCATTGTTCGAGAAGGCAAAGTAATAGACGATGATCAGGAGGAAACCAGCATAGCAAGCGATTTAGAAGCCATCAATTTAGAGATAGATATTCTCGGCGCATCAGATCTTTAAGAGGATGCTAGAATAGAGGACTTTTGAATAAAAGACTTGTACATACTAATTTTTGTTTTTTTTTTTTGTTTATTCCCTATATTATTTTTCTTATTGCATGCTAATTATTTGAGTATTTTATTATAGAGCACGATGGGAGACAGTCCTCCAGTCACTCCACAGTCCATGACAGAGGAGCAGTTTTTGGAGTTCATCTCTCAGGTTCCTCCTGCGTATATGGCCGCTGCATCACAGTATTGGATCGCTCGTGGTAGCACTCCTTCCGGCCTCACTCCCGCTGGCCTCACTCTCACCGGTGTCACTCCCGCCGGTGTCACTCCTGCCGGTGTCACTCTTGAGGGTGGTGCTACTCCCGTAGGAGGTATGTCTCCTAGCTTTGTGACTCCACCACGACCATCTTTGTAGCCATCTCCTACTGGATCTACTAGTAGACATGTGCGTTCGACACCTCAATGCGATACAAGGTCTAGCCCGTCTCGTAGATCGAGGTCACGCTCTGGAGCAGGAGGTTCTAGGAGTGGATCTACAGGTAGGTCTGGAGGTGGAGGCGGCGGTTGTTGTGGAGGCAGTGCGACGGACGTTGTGTCGCCCGCTTCTACTCCTAGGACGAGTACCTCAGATGTAGGTACACCACGCAGTACACCACGCAGTACACCATGTACACCTTGGGGTGCTCATGACCATGATGACTCCAAGGTGTACAGTATCCGAGATGGAGATCCGGTGATGGATGCGGCTGGCAAAGCAATGCGTGCACGCATACGACAGCTTTGCTCCATCCAGTTTGGACACTCCATCATGCGGAAATGGAGTGAACAGGATAAAGATCGGAAGAATTATATCACACAGACGATTTACCAAGAGTTTTGACCAGTCGATGAACAATCGATTGTCAGTTCAGAGTGGATTCTGCATAGCGCACGTGAGGTCATGTCGCATCGACGATCCGAGGCTCGTGATGCATTCAGAGAAGGCTTACCAATGCCTGTGTGGTTAGATGTTGAGGAGTGGGACATGATTCGTGATGAGCAACAACAGACTCCTGATCGATATCGCCAGTAGTGAAATGCCGCATCCACACGTCTAGACACGATTGGACCGTCACATTTGGGCAGCGGCGGATATGACACGATGCGTCATGAGTTTGTAAGTACCATTTCATATATAGAATTTATTTGTGTTAAATTTCTCATATATATTTCTCTAATCTTTTTATATTTGTTTCAGGAGCTGGCAATGGGTCGTCCTCCAACACGATCGGAGGAGTCTTATGGATATAGTCATGGGTTGACTGCACTATTGCAGGACTTGGAGGGACGCGGTGTGGTAGTTTCATGGGAGCGTTTGCAATGAGGTAATTAATTTATAAACTTGGTTTTTACTTCTTTGTAATTTTCATGTGAATTTATCTCATTCCATTATTGTTCTTTGTTGCAGGACTGTTGATATGGAACGTTCTTTGCATGTGTATGGCAGTGGAAGACCAATATTTTGTGTTTGATTTCCATATGGCAATACATTGTTTTGCCACATTTTGTAAAAGCGTGATATATGACAGTGGTTTGCCACACTCTTGTACATGCTTCATTATTGAAATATATAACTTCTTTTGTACATGGTTCATTGTTCATTCTGATTATCGATCTCTTTTGTGTACAATAATACTCTGTTTCATGAAATCATATTTCGGTTGTCATTAGAGTACACATCACATGTACTCGGTTTTTTTTGGGCAGAGTGTATTGTCTTTTGTTCAACAACATCATGGTAATGTTGCTGTAGCAAAAGAAAAAACATTCTGCCCAAAAAAATTTTTGTAGGTATGGTCGTCGGTATAAGCGACGGTACTCCCAGTAGTGTCATCGGAATAACCGTCGGCACACCCAGGAGGCGATGCAACAGAAACCAATTATCGACGCGTATACCGATTTTTATACCGACGCATATACCGACATCTAGACCGACACCTATACCGACTCTTTGGTACCGACGCGGAGACCGATCTTTATACCGGCGTCGCGGCAAATAAAGCCGCGTTCATTTTCCTCGGTAAAAACCTTGGTATACCATCGATCTGTTGTAGTGTTTTAGAGCATTTCTCACCAAAATCTTGTGCTACCTTTAAACTTTGTGATACCCACTCTAAAAGTAGCACAAATGCCCAATGGAATATTCATGAACTATCATCCATAATAATTGATTTATAATGCTTAGGATAGATGAGATTGAGGGCAGAAATACGAATGTAGCAGCCGATAAGAGACAAAAAGATTACTTTGATGCACACATGAAAGAAAGAGGCTTAAAAGCTAGCAACTTAGTATTGATATCCACACTCAAACAACATGCCTTTAAGATAGAAAAATGTGGTTATGGGCCCATGATTATGGCTCATATTTCTACAAAAAATATAGTGCAATTAGCAACCCTAGAAGGAGAAATGATGCCCCATTATAGTAGTGGTCGCAAAATAAAACTCTATCAAGAAACTCTCATAGAAAATATGCTTAAAGAATTGAATCAAGCTAAGAAGCATAGAGAGGAAGAACAAAGAATAAGAGAGGAGGGATAGAACAAGGCCCTTGAACGTATTAATGCATGAAATTGAGATGATAAGGCATACCAACCAATCTAGATGCCCTAAGATATCACATGGGTATGTGTCAAACACACACACACATGAGCCAATCCTAGCCTCATAGAAAAAAAATGTTCAATTTAGTTGAGCAGGAAAGGCACTAAAACCAAGACCATCAGAGCCTTGATTGAATCTAGGGGAACTACATGTGCCATTAGACACTCTTTTTGCCTAAATATGGGGTTAAAAGTAAATCTGGTAGACACATATCTAGTAGGCTTGGGAGGTGTAGAAATTCTATGCTTAGGAGAAATGGAAATGCCAATCATTCTTCTAGGGGTCCCCATAATAGTCAAGCTTTTAGAATTCCATGATGATGATCTCATAAAATTTTTATTTCTAGGCCAAGACTAGATTTATGACCATGCTATCAATTTGAACCTTATAAAGTGACTCTTGTAGGTTTGGATCCAAAAGCAGTGCCTTAAGATTGAACTCGGAGGTCATGCAGCTTCTTGTTTTTAGTCCACACATGCGCCATGTGACCCTATTGCTATAGAATGTTGTGATTCCAACTCATTTGGGCACACAATGTTTGTGTTGGACTCCTCTTCTTTTACAAAAGAGAGTATCCCTATTAAGGGGGACCAACCAATTCCCGGATGTTGGATGCAACGACAAGGTGTAATGCAACAAGGGAGTGCTTATTGAGCACCAAACGTCTAGTGATAAAAGGCAACACCCAACAAGAAGTAGATATAGGTCAATAAATAAGATTGATCATCGACTCCTTCTAGTTCTCTACCAACCCCACAAAGGAAATCTCCATGAATGATGACATAATGGTGCCAAGAGTCTACCAATGCACTCACAAAATTAGTTCTCAATTATTTTGAGTGTTAGGGAAATTTCTTGGTGGAAAAGATGACTTCTTAGACTTATTTGGATTCCTTGCTAGCTTGAGGATTAATTTCTTATCCTCTATCATTGGAAAATCAAGAAAACAATCCACAATTTCCCTATCTGAAGGCAATTTACGAAAATTCTCTCATGCCAATTAGACAAGAAATCAAGAAAATACTAGCTAATATCTTCCGGAACCTTAGGAAATCATCAACAATCCCACAAGGCTCTCAAAATCCCTTAAACGTTATTAATTTCTATCTAGGATTTTTCTAATCATTAATGTAATTGCATAGTGGACATGAACTTAATGTCATTTCTTTGAGTTTGCAAAGGTTCCAAGACTCGGCATAAAGCCATAGTTCCCATGGTTTAGCCAAAGGCCACATTTCATACATACATTCTACCCATGATTTCCCGAGCAAACACCCTTTGTAGATAGACTAGAGGGAACTATTCTCTAGATACTTGGTATATAGAGCACCTCCAACGAGTGGGCAATTGATTTTTTACTTTTTCTTCTCCACTCCAGACAACGTTGAATATTTCCCAGCGAATCCATCTCCAACCACACTAAAAGAAATAGATCCAAGCCTATGTTTCCCCATTCTTTTGTGATCGTATATATAATTATGGTATCATTCTTTGGAGGTCTACATTTTGGATTGCTAAATCAAATTGAGGAGATACTTCACAAGAGACAAGTAACGATTATGGTGTCAAGGTACTCCTCTTATTTTTGTTCAATTGAGAGAGGGAGGAATAAAGAAGTACATGTTTTTCTTGTTTGCTTGCTTGAGAGTGTGAGTGTATGATTCTTAGATCATGAAAACTACCAGGAACCAATAGATCAACAAAAATTAGCATCTCTACTATTGCGAGTGCTATTAGCTCAAATAAGAGCACAATGTATTACACATCAAGTTATTTAGAAAGTGTCATTGAAGTAGTGGCCTTCAAATCTGACTCATCTTCACACAATAGTATCCACCATCTACCTAGATGATTATTGATAGTCTATTTTTAAACTTCATGAGATCAAGGATTTGGATCTCCTAAACATCATAATGTTCATGCCACATGGATAGTTTTTAGTGGATAAGATGGAAGCCTATTACATGGTTACAAATGAACCATAAAGAATCACCCCACAAGAGGTATAACTCTCAAACAATATGAGTTCCAATCTAGAGCCATAACAAGCTCAAAGTAAAATCAATCCTAATGCTCTGCCATCTTTAACAGATAACATGCATGTATGCAATTTTATTCATGAGGAAGTATCTATTAAAGATTACTTTACAGAAGAATCGAAAGAATCCTTTTAGACTAGAGGTCCTTACCATTTGGATATTCATGATTATAGGTATGTGGATTCACTTCTACTACATATGTATGAAGATGATAGGAACATGCCATATTTCTCAATTGAGGGAGATGTCCAACAACACCTCACACATCATGGATTGCTAGTTTCTATGAATGGTTTTCCAAGCACACTACTCATTCCTACTTGTGGTTGTAGGAGTCCCAAACCCTTGCTTTCAAGAATTCTAGCAAACATGGTTCCTGCTACCATAGTGAAAACTCAAAGTGTATCCTCTCGAACAACCTTTACAGTAGTTCAATCTAATCCTATCTTAATAGCTCAAACAATTGCAGTCTCGAATATATTGATGAGAATCATTCTGTACCCTTAAACATGAATATCACATGACAAGTTATGCCCACTATGTCTTTTGGGACAATTCTGTTAACTATGCCAATGCTAGGTATGCCACCACCACCTTAACCAAATATTCCCCCTACATTCCTATAATGGTTGCCTCAAATGCCATATCGAGTAAATGCATTTTGCCAAAAAGTGTCTATTGTGCCTCAAGCCACTATCATTTTGCAAGGCTTAGCACAACCATCACACATGGAACAAGTGTAGATGTAAGATCAAATTTTGGTAGAAGGCTTAGATCTTCCCAAGTGGAAAAATATACACAAGAGTATTATGATGGACAACGTGATCCTTGTGGTTAGGAGTTTGAGTTCATACAAGTGTTATAGGTAGAATAGGTGTATGATTTTTTCCCACAATATAAAGCCTTTGGATTCACCTTGAAAGGAACTACCCTACCATGGTTCTAACCAATATGCATAAAAATTTCCTAAACACCTGAACATGGCTAGATTGTAGCGCCTCTACCTACTCTTCCAAGAGGCCCTTGATTTAGATGTAAAATGGATCATTTTATTCGAGAATATCAACATGCACTAATTCCTCAATTACCAAAATTATCCACCAAAAATTCCTTCTATTATGAGTTTGAAGATACTCATTTGTATAAGCATTGTCTTGACAAGCTAGATAGGAGCAAACCAGCACCTCTTAACATGGTAATGACTATTCCCTCTAACTCTAGTAGTTAATAAAAGAGAGAAGTGAAAACTCTTGCACAAGTGATTACAAGGACATAAGCCAAGGCTAAGAGGAATGATAAGGGAAAAGAGGTGTTTAATCCATCAAGCTCAAAAAGTGAAGAGGAGCTTCCAAAGGATTCTCCACCAACAAAGGGGACCTTGAAGTCTCAACGTGGTAGAGAGGTCTATAAATGGAAGAGAAAGGATGTTGAACTTGAGGAGTATCTCAACTCCAAGAGGCATGAGCTTACTAAGAAGAGAGATGAGATCAAAAGGAAAGTGCATCAACGTAATGAGCAGGAAAGGAAAACTCAGGAACTATGAATGTAGAAGCACAGTGCATGGACACTATCACATGCTTGTGTATATCAAAATAGCCTCAACCAAGATGTGTCCTAGCTCACCGTCTAACTAATGAGTTAGAAGAATTGTTAAGAGCATACCATGATCCATTAAGAGTAGGACCATCGATTGAAAATCATGAAAAATGTTACCCACGAGGGTATTTAGAAAAGGAATCATTAGCAATATGCCAAAAAATGGTTGAAGTCGCTTAGAAATTTCTAGAGAAAGTTCCTAACATTGTTCTCCATCTCGGTGTGTATGTGTGTGGATATCATTCATACCTGAAAAAATATACAAACACACATGCGCATGAACACACACACACACACACACACACACACACACATATATATATATATATATATATATATATATATATATATATATATATATATATATATATATATATATATATATATATATATATATATATCTACTCCCGTGTACAAATGCACAGAACATGCACTCACAAGCATATGCACACACACTCATTACATGTATTCTAAACACAACAAACACATAACAGAATGCGCACTTAGTATTCACACACATATGCACAATTACACATGAGTTTACAAGCATACAGACACTCATATAGTTATTTTTATTTATTTTAATTTTATTTATGGTTTGATTTTCTTTTTGTTATTTTTCAATTTTATTTGTTTTTTAGTTTCTTTTCTATTTATTTTTAATTTTAAAAAGTTTGTAAGCTTATATATACATATACATAAACTTAAATGCACACACACAAACATAGGTACTCACCATGCAAACACATTTATATAGATACATAGACACAAATACACACAAATACACTCATACATCATATTCATATAGTCTCATGCACATTCAAACATAAATAAACATACCTAAATGCATACATCCGCACAGATAAGTCCATACAAAAGCATGATCACATGTACACACAACATTTAAATCACATATGCAAGCACATACGTACATGCACATCACATTCACACTTAGAAATATTTCATATACACATAAAGAGGTAATCACATATAATAATTTACAAACACACATCACTTGCGCATACATACAAATCTATGCTCACAAGATCACATATGCAAACACACATATCATGAGCTCACATTTGTAGGCACAAACATAGAGGCAGTCACACACATTGATTTACAAACATACACACATAGGTACTTAGTTCATACATAAATTTCAAATTTTGTTTAGCCAATTCACACATAAACACAAACACACATTCTCATAGGTTTACACATATACTTACGCACTTGGA